>CAUYPK010044629.1:0-92512 GCA_963574355.1 Loris lydekkerianus
TATTGTGCATCAACTCTTGAATATGAGAACACTGTAGGAGTGGATGATCTGTTGTAGCACCTTTGAGCATTTACTTTATGGAGCATTTACTTTATGGAGTGTATGTAAGTTATTTATATACAAGGAGATCTATTTTATGTCGTTTAGAAAAATTGCGTGAAATCATGTAGTTGCAAATAAAAAGTTTGAGGCATGAAAAAAAAATACTTTAGAGGAAAATAAAGCAGAATAACACTATAGGAAATGTTAAGGGGTGGGGAGGAGAGAACAGGCATGAGGATAGGGTACACATCATGTGAAGGGGTCAAAGACAACCTCCCTGACCAAGGGACATCTAACCAAAGAACAGAAGGAGTAAGGGCATGAGGTATGTAGTTGTCTGAAGCAAGAGCGTCCAGCAGACAGGGCAACAGCAAGTCCAAAAGTATTGAAATGGGACTGCATCTGACACGTTTAAAAAACAGTAAGGCCAGTGCAGCTGGAACAAAATGAGTGAGGGTGGAGGGAAAGTGGAAGGAGATACAGTGAGACAAGTAGTGGGAGGCTTGAGCAGGGAAATGATTTAGTGTCTCACAGGTCCTATAAGGATCCAGTAATAATAAGTCCTGTAAGATGCTGGCTTTTGTACCAAATGAGGTTGGAAGCCCATGGAGGGCTTTGAACAGAGAACCCACTTGACCTGACTTCTATTCTAAAACGATCTCTGTGAGTTCTGTGCTTAGGGATACTGTAGACACACTACTGAAAATGGGCCAGGGTGGGAGCAGGTAGAGCAATTAAGAGGCTGAAGAAATAACTCAGGTGAGAGGTAATGATAGTATGAACCAAGGGAATAGAGGAGAGTGGCAGAAAGTTGTTGGGTCCTGGTTAGATTTCAAGATAGAGAGCTGACAGAATTTACCGACGGCTTAGAAATGGAGTATGAGAGACAGAGAGACAGATGGGAGGCAGGGATGTCATCAAGGTTTTTATCCTGAGTAGAAAAATAGAATTGCCATTGACTGGCGTGGAAAGACCATGGCACAAACAAGCTTTGGAGGCAGGGACAGGAATCTGTAGTACAGGTTGGGGCATGTTAAATTTGAGTTGCTTACTAGACATCTAAGTGTCTATCAAGTGGGTAGTAGCATATATAAGTCTGTTATTAAAGGGAGGAGTCAGGGATAAAAGTATAAATTTTGGGTGCAATATCACACCAATAGTATTTAAAGGTATGAGGCTTAAGAACTCAACTGGAAAATGGTTGTAAATAGAGAAAAACACCAACCAAGATCTAAAACTAAGAACCGACCACCATGATTTAGAAGTCTGGGGATGCAGAAACATTCAGCAAGCTGAGGCAAAGAAGGAGTGGTCAATGAGATAAGAAAAACAACAAAGAAGACGCCAACAAATATTTTTTTATTGAAAATGAATGAATGGGGTATTGTTTCTGGAGCAAAAGTCTTGGTCATCTTTACATTCCTACTAATACATACTCTCAAAAGGATACATAGAGTGGCAAATACTGTAGTTCTAAAGAGGAATGTTTCATATCACAATTATCTGTAAGAAATCATGCTGACTTCTTTCTTTTTTGCAGTTTTTGGCTGGGGCTGGGTTTGAACCTACCACCTCCGCATATGGGGCTGGTGCCCTACTCCTTTGAGCCACAGGAGCCACCCAAGAGGAATGTTTCAAAGTGGAACTATCCTAGGAAAACCAGAGTACGTGTTCCGGGCCTCAATTTCCCATCTGAAACTGAAAAATATCATCAGTTAAAATTGCAGGCACTGGAGCCAGAACATGAGAATTCTCATTCCAACCCTATTGCTAACTACGTGACTTTCACCAAGTTATTCGGCTCTCTATGCCTCAGTTTCATCACCATTAAAATAAGAATAATAGAAATATCTATTATTAGATCCTAGAAGAATCTAATACAGATTCTAGAAGATTAGATGTTAAGACACATAAACTCTCAGAATAGTTCCTGGCACTCAGAAAAAGTTATTAATTATTATTATTGTTATTATTATTATTAGGTGGCTCATGATAGATGATCGAGAACTAATACAATTTTTTTGTAAGTCCAAAATGCCCTCAAAACAAAGATTGAGCTAGGAAACCAAGTTATTTTTAAGCATTCCAGTGAGGCTCAAAATTGCCTGCTTAGTGATATGCGTGTTTTATTTTTTAGCAAATGCTATACTTAGGGCTCTTTGTTGATGCAGTATTTCCCTTGCCTTGTGTGCATGCCCTTCACCTTTTTAAAATTGTTATGGTTTCTAAGAAAAGTCCTTGTTAAATTGAAATGCCTCACTTTAAAAATATTCTTCTATGATTTGTTAACATATTAAGAATTCGGCATTCTTTTAAAAAGGTGACCTAACAGGTATCAGATAAGTTTTTTTTCTTTTCCCATTAGGGAAGAAGAGGAAAATGAATATTCCTTTTTTTTTTTTTTTCCTATGTAAAGTGAGACATAGAGGGGAGAAGAGATTCATATACCAATTTTAGTTTCTATATTTTTTTCCTTTCACCCCCAGTGGATGCTTTTTGTTTTTTTATTTTGCATTGTTTTTCTTTGAGAAATCACCTCTTTCTACTTGCTTTGCTTCATCTCATACTCTAGTAAAGGCATCAATTTGACCTGTTTTCCTTCTTAGGTGTGTGGTACACAAAGAAAATTTAATACACCATTGATTTCATCCAACAGATCAATCAGAGGATGATGATTTGCTTTCAAAAGAATTCTTTGCTTTCCAAAAGGAGGTCCCAATAGGATTTCTTTAAATAGTTTTCATCTGCTGGATATTATTACTACAATGTACTGTTGAGACCTTGATTCAGCATATCGTAAATACTCAAGGAATATCTATTTTTGTTGATGATTATGATCTTCCTGATACCATAGGTATTTGCTCACATACTGCCCTTCCTTCCCCCAGAACCAAGACGGCAAATAGATTCTCTTGCTCATTCCAACTCTGATTGGAAACTGCTGCCCAGAGCATTGAGTTCAAAACGATTTTGAGACTGAATCTAGGTTCAGACAGAAAGAGCACTGTGGTCAATTGGAAATGTCTGATGTGGAGAAAAAAGGGAGAGTGCCTACACATGAGCTTTCCAATTGAGGTAGCATAAAATAAATGCCTTCAGGAAAAGAGGGTAATCATCTTTGAGTCACTCAGAAAGCATAGCATAATTTATGGTGTGTGTTGACACAGTGCACAATCACCGAATTCAATAAAACAAAACGAAAGTAACTTCTAAGACTATCTGTAATAAACCAAGTGGCAACTATATATATATATATATATAAGGTACTTTTGTCACCCAACCAACACATTTATTGAACCTCCACCAAATAGAAGTCTCTTTATAAATAAATTGTCAAATTTTCTTTCTCCCTCCTTAAAGGGATTAAAGGGCTCACACACACACCCCTCATTCATAAACCCGTGATAACAGAAATTATGGTTTTGCTTTGGTTTGTCTATCAGAACTATATGCCTCTAAGACTCTGCCTACCATTATCCACTCTAAGTTCATGTTCATCCTTAAGCATGTCTGCTTGTCTCTCTGCTACAGTGATAACAGCAGGGAAATAATAGGTCAAGTTGGGCCTAGAAGTTATACGAATATCATGTGACAGTTCTGCCTGCAGTCTCCTAAACTAAGGGGTAAGTTTTGAAAGTTTTTACTAAACTGATAAACTAGATTATAAAAAAAGTATATAATCCAAAGCCTTCCTAGCCATCAATAGTGTAGTCCCATGATTAGGAGAATTTTACTAACTATATAGAGATAGTAAACTTAACATCACAAAGACACTTTGGCCTCTTAATAGGAAGCTCATTGTCTTGGGTACAGATTGAGCAATATGTACATCTCCAGAGCAAGGTCAATGATCCAGGGGAAATCTTACAAGTAATATAGCACACGCTTTGTATAGTAACTTAAACGCTCTCTCAATTTCACCCAAATACACTATTATGGAGCCGGGTTTCTTGGAGGGGCTCTGTGAGTTTGTTAAGCACTCTAAAATTCTAAGTGAAATTTTGAAAGTGGGTACATTTTTCTGAGAAGGGACTCCAGAAAAAGGCCAAAAATAATTAAAAAGTCCTTCTACATGGCCGTTGCTTTGTAATTCATGATCAACTCACCACCCCTTTTCTTTCTTCCATGTCCCATCATCATATATCTTAACTTTATTGTTTAGATACAACTTATAAAATTGTTAGTTTTTTTTTTTTTTTCCAAGACAATTTTTTAGACAATTAAGTTTGCAAACTCATCCTCAAAAAAGTGCTACGTATCTCATTGCTGAATATCACTACGGTTACTTTGGAAGTACTCCTCTCAGGAAGCTATGCACCAACACCAGAGCTTTGTTCATCCTTTAAAGACTTTTTCATGAGTTCATGAACTTAATCATCTGACCACACATATACTATTCATGTCAATTCCTTAGGCAAAGGAATTGGTCAGTAAACATTCAGTGATGGAAGGAATGAACCATCTATTAGTATTTAAAACACCAGAGAGTCATTGAGCTCATAAGCCAGATTATTACAGGTTCAAATTTGGGTTTGATTCAGTGTCACTGTGTTCACAACCTGGCTATTTAAGACCTACAAATGAAGGAAGGAACTCATTCTAATTCAGAATTTAAATATTATAGTAGATAGCAATTAGCACAGTCATCAAAGGAGTAGAGAAAATTTCATCAGTATGAGGATAAGGATATTATTATTACAACCCCCAGAAACATGATTAGATGCAAACCTATTATAGCAGCTTCTAATAAAATTAAGCCTCGTAAAATGGGTTAAATTACCTCTTTAATATTAAACAAATGATTTTACAGTGCTGTCTTGCTGGAACTGGGTATGAGGGTAAGTCAGGGCACATTAGCACTCTTATCACTGCATTCTATGACAAAGACAGAAAATAAACAGGGTGGAGCCCGTGGCTCAGTGAGTAGGGTGCTGGCCCCATATACCGAGGGTGGTGGATTCGAATTCGGCCCCAGCCAAACTGCAAAAAAACAGCTGGGCGTTGTGGCGGGTGCCTGTAGTCCCAGCTACTCGGGAGGCTGAGGCAAGAGAACCACCTAAGCCCAAGAGCTGGAGGTTGCTGTGAACTGTGACACCATAGCACTCTACTGAGGGCAATAAAGTGAGACTCTGTCTCAAAAAACAAACAAACAACAACAACAAAAAGACAGAAAATAAACAAATAAATGTCACCCTGATCACACCAGTATTTGGACATGTTTGAGTCTCAAATGTACACCCCACTGACATCTATATTTATGTTACTGACTAGGCAACATATGTGGCCCCTGGCAAATTGTAGAGCCAGGACCATGCATCTATAAAGGGAAGTTTGAATTCTCATCTCATTTCATTCCCCTCTCATAAATGCAGGGCTCAATCACTGTGACGAAATTTTCATGTCATTCAAAGTGACTGTCTTTGGCACTGGAGGGCAAATTATAAGATTCTAAAATAGTTCCAAGTTCATATGCAGGAATAGCCTTTCCTCTGTGAGAATTACTTGAAATCATACATTGTCTTAACTGGTCAAAATTATTATTAAACCTGAGCAAAAGTACAAAGGTCTTTAATAGAAAGAACAAAATGGTGCACAAATGAGGTACAGCTCTGTTTGAGGGCTGAGGACAGTGGCGCAAAATAATTTGGACAGGAAGTAAGGCTTAACTTATCCAGCTGAAGAGTTTAGGGAAACTCGAAGTTGTCAGAATGCAATTATCCCTGCTGGAATTTGGTCAGGTCAGCATCTGACACTTCCAAGGAATGCCATGGGCCTTTTTAATGAACATAAGGCCTCCAGATTGGATTTCACCTCAATTCAAGGTATAAAAACTGCACTGTGAGAGTGCAGAGTGCAGAGATGTTAATTAGTTCGCTACTGTCAGGTTCAGAATTGCCCGCCCAGAGACCAATAGATCTATCACTTTTCATTTCCCAGAAGAAAACTGAGGCCTGCAAAACATCATGCAATTAAAAAAAAAAAAATGCATTAGCAACTTTGCTTTTTTGTGCTCCTTTTTAGGTTTCTGAGTCCGCAGTTTCCTCAATTCAACTTAATTCAACAACTACTTACTAGCTCATGTTCTCTGCCAAGAACTTTGCTTGAGTCCTGGGAATGTGCAGGGAGGAGGGATGCCTATTTTCTGCTTTCTAATGGTGGCTACTCTGGGTGGGGGAATGATAGGGACACAGTAATTCTGTCAGAAGGTAGAATGTGCCCTGGGTTGAAGAAGACACAGCGGTGTGGGAGTGTGTCAGGAGGAAAGAAACCCCTCTCTGGAGGAGTCAGAGAGAAATCTACCCTCCTGGTCAGGGTCTCTGCTCTGCCATTTCTCAGATCTAAACTTTCATTTAAAATTTCTCTGAACTTCAAGTTTTTGGACTTTGCTCAATTTTGGCATGGGGACAGTGGTGGATCCGGCTTATAGCTGGCTAAAGTACATACAATCTGTGGGAACCTCTTAGCTCAGCGGCTAAGGTGCCAGCCACATACACCAAAGCTGGTGGGTTCGAATCCAGCTTGGGCCTGACAAACAACAATGACAACTACAACCAAAAAATAGCCAGGCGTTGTGGCGGGTGCCTGTAGCTCCAGCTACTTGGGAGGCTGAGGCAAGAGAATCACTTCAGCCCAAGAGTTAAAGGTTGCTGTGAATTGTGATGCCACAGCACTCTATCCAGGGTGACAGCTAGAGACTCTGTCTCAAAATAAATAAATAAATAAATAAATAAATAAATAAATAAATAAATTTAAAAAATTTAAAAAAGAAGAGAATACAATGTTACAAATATAACCTTAGGTCCCAAAGCAAATATTTATTTAGAATAAGAAAAGAAATCACAATAAATTATTGTAGCCTTAGAGGTTGTACCCATTTCTTCTTGGGTTTGTCAATTCCAAGTGGCTTCCCCCTGCGGACTCCACTCCAGGACCCTGCAGCTCCGGGAAACTCCTTACTCCACGGGTCTGTGCAAGTGAGGCAGTAATCTACCTTTGCTTGCAGAGATGACTGGCTCAACAGTGAGTAAATAGGTCAAGCCAAAACTGGACCCAAGGTTTCTTCAGTGAAATGAGCACAAATTCTGGATCACATAGCCCTGGGTTCAGTCTGGGCCCAGGCATTAAGCAGCTGTGTGACTTTATGCAAGTCACTTCTCAGTTTACTTTCCCTTTTGCATATTATATAGGGGTAATAATAATAAGTGCATAGGGGTAATAACAACAAGTGCATAGGGCTGGCAGACAGTGCAAACACCATGACAGTGCCCAGCTTTGTTCCTAACTTGAGAGAGTGTTCAAGAAATTGTAACTGTTACAAAGACAACTTCTTTTCCCCAGTAAGCCTCTCTTCTTCCTCAATAATGGAATTCCTCAAATTTAGTGAGGCGTGGGGGTATCCTGAATCAAGTCCACATTTCGCAGTCTGTGTATCAGCTAGATTTGGCCATTGTTGTATAAGCAAAAGCAGAGCGTCCAACTTCTGGGAAGGGTCCTTAAAGTGAGAGGGTTAGCCCTTCTCCAACCATTTCCAAAGCAGCAGCCACCATGTTATCATGAGGTGCCATGGAGAATGAGACTACCCAAGGAAAGAGGAAGTCAGGAGCTAGGAAGAGCCTGGGTTCCTGTCACCAGAGAACATCAGATGGCTCAGGACCACCTACTTGTACTTTGACAACACATTCAATCCACTGTTCTTTTGGATCTTAAGTCCCTTGCAGCCAAAACTAATTCTAAAATTAATTAGATCCTATGCTTTTCAAAAAAAATTTCAGATTAAATGAGGGCACAAATGATGAGGTTACAGTGTTTGCATTTGTTAGGTCAAGTTCAAGTTATAGTTGCGCCCTTTACCCAGAGGGTGTGCTATGTACTCTAACATTGTGCCCATTAGATGAGAACTTGTCAATCCCCCTCCCCCTTCTGCTCCCCCTTCCCCCATTTTAATTTAATTTTTTTCTCATGTGGGGTGTAGTTGTTTTTCTATTGGTTTTATATTAGTGTTGGATATTTGCTTTTCCATTCTTTTGATACTTTAGTAAGAAGAATGATCATCAACTCCATTCAGGTAAATACAAAAGCTATAAAGTCTCCCTCTTTGTTATGGCTGAATAGTACTCCTTGGTATACATATACTACAGCTTATTAATCCATTTGTGAGGTGATAGGCACTTGGGTTGATTGCACATCTTAGGATTGTGAATTGAGCTGCAGTGAACATTCTAGTGCAAATGTCCTTATGGTAAAATTATTTTTTTTTCTTCTAGATAGACACCTAGTATTGGGATTGCAGGATCAAACGGAAGGTTTACTTTTAGCTCTTTGAGGATTTTCCATACTTCTTTCCATAGAGGCTATGTTCTTTTCACTCTGCTGCCCTGTCTTTGCATACATTAATCTTACCAGGTGCAACTGAAAACGAAAAGGGCATTTAAATCCTTAAATGGAAGTTTTGGCACTCTGAGGAGCCAATGGTAAGATGTGGGCCCTGTGGCAGACCAGTGAGAGCTGCTTGTCTGGAAGGACCATCTCACTCAAGCCCACTGGCAGCCCTAGGCAAGATGACCTGGTCTCAGCACCATAACCAGCAGCTGCAGTTGTACTCATTGTGGCTACCATTTATAGGATGTTCATTATCTGCCTACAACATGATAGCTAACTAACACATTAACTACTCACAAAACTCCATACAGCAGGTATGATTATCCCTATTTTACAGATGTGAAAGGTGAGATTCACGGATGCCAAGTGACTTGTCTTAAGCAAATCAAGTAACTTATACTGGTAGCACTTGCCAGAGTCCAAATCTCAGTCCCAAGCCCAATCCCTTAGTAATAGCACCTTACTTCCTCACTGGGCACAAAACAAGGTCTGGTAAGAATGGGCCTGTATAGAATTGTCATAACCATAAACATTTAGTAAATTGGTTCAGAAATGTTTGTTACATCATTATAATAAGATACTCTACAACTTAGTGGCTCACGTCAACAGGCATATTATATCTGATGATTTTGTGGGTTAAAAATTCAAGCAGATCTTAGCTTGACAGTTCTTTCATTCCATGTGGCACTGGCTAATGTCACTTAATGATCTTTGGCTGGTGGCTGGTGCAGTCTGGAGCGTCCAAGACACTTTTGCTTACATACCCAACATCTCAGCAGGGCAAACTGGAAGGCTGGACTCGGCTGGGCCCTTCTTTCTCTCGATGTGGTCTCTTGGCTTCTTCACATGATGTTCCCAGCAGGGTAGTTGCACTTTTTAACATGGGGGCCCTGGGCTCCAAGAACAAGTGTTCCACAAAACAGGAAGAGGAAGTGAAGAGTCTCTTAAGGTTTGGAGCCCAAAAACTGACACACTGTCGCTTTTGCTATGTTCTGTTGGTCAAAATAGTCACAGAGCTTACTCAATGCAGGAGGTCCCATGTTTTATATTTTTATTTTATAGATTTGAAGATAAAAGAGCAGTTTTGTTACACGGACATATTGCGTAATGATCAAGTCTGGACTTCTAGTACACCCATCATCTAAGTACTGTGCATTTTTAGCAATAGGTAATTTTTCATCAATGGATGTTGGCGGGGATACAGAGAAAACATAATGCTTGTACAATATTGCTAGGCATATAAATTAGTACAACCTCTATGGAAAACAGTATGGAGATTTCTCAGAGAACTAAAAATGTAACACCAGCCTATCCAGCAATCCCACTCTGGGGTATCTACCAAAAGGAAAATAAATTATTATTTAAAAGAGACACCGGCACTCATGTTTATCACAGCATAATTTATTATAGCCAGGTTATAAAATTAACTGGGTGTCCATCAATGGATAATTGGATAAAGAAGATGTGGGGTGTGTGTGTGTGTGTGTGTGTGATGTATGTATGGGCATATGTAGACATACACAAAATACATACATGCTATGGAATACTACTCAGGCATAAAAGGAGTGAAATCATCTTTTGCAGCAATGTGGATGGAACTGGAAACCATTATCTTAAATGAAACAACTCAGAAACAGAAAGTTGAACATTGCACATTGTCACTAATAAGTGGGAATGAAACAATGGATACACATGGAAAGGCAGAGTGAAATGACAGGCAGTGGAGACTCCAAAATGTGGAAAAATCCTCTTCCTTGATGAGAGGGCTATCAAAGAATGTTCAGTCAACTTCAGTTCATCCCAATACTAAGCCTATTGAAGGAAGTCCCACAGAAATAGGAAGGCAGATAATTTGGCTGTTGGAAACCTGTATTAGTTTTCTAGAGTTGCCAAAAACAAAAGACCACGCACTGGGTGGCTTCAATAACAGAAACTTACTTTCTCACAGTTCTGGGGGCTTCAAGTCCCAGATGATGGGCTGGCCTCTGGAGGCCCCTCTCCTGGGCCTGCAGATAAAGACCCTTGTGATGTATCTTCACGTGCTCCTTCCTCTGTGAATGAGCATCCCTGGCATCTCTCTCTCCTTAGAAAAAAACAGGCATTTTGGATTAGGGTCCTGCCCTGATGTCCTCATTTTAAATTAACCCCGTCTTTAAAAACCCAGCTGTTAATAGGGTTACATTCTGAGGTATTACAGGCGTAGACATAAACATATGGATTTGGGGAGAACACAATTCAGTCCCATGAAACGTCGAATCTAACATTGTTATATAAGTGGAAAAACTGTGGCCCAGATAGAGAAAAGGATTTGCTGAGGTCAGACATTCCCACTTGCGGCATAGTCAGACTGAGAGTTCTTTCCATCGCAGCCCCTCCTAACACACCAGATGATTCCGGACATATCCTGTTTTATAGGAATCAGGAAACCAAAGCAGAGAACATCTAGAAAGCCCCAGTGTGAAGGCCAGAGCTTCTCACTTTTCTTTTGAAATTTCAGACTTTTCACAATTGTCTTTCTCCAAGTTCCTGGGTTCATGGGCCTCCCAATAGACCCAGATCTCTGGCCTGCTGGTTCCTTTTCCCATTTCTTGGCTGACATTTCTAGTGGTCAGGTCACTATTTAGATTCTGAATCACAGTAATATTGGAGAATATGATGTCCTTGTTTCTACCATAATATAGATCTGTCGAGACTGTGGGAACAACTCCACAGTGATTTGTAAACTCAGACCCATTCTGCTACTCTGAGTCATCATATTAGTGCCCCCTAATTTGCAGTGCATACCCCTCCTTTGATTTGCAACTCTTAGATTTCAAGAATAACATGAATATTAAAAAGGGATTGGCCTAGACCTCTTCTAGGATGCATCTGCTACCTTCTAGGTGGAGACGGAGGAAGGGAAGACTTAAGAAGTGGTTTAATAAGCCTCCCAGAACACAGGAGAATTCGTGTTCATTATTTTTTTTTCCAGTCCTTCCTTAGATTCCAATCTGTGTTTCTGATTTATATGAGGTTAAAAAACAAGTCTTCCTAGAAGTAAAAGGAGAGGTTTAATTTCAAGTCACACAGCAAAATTATATTCGGCTTCTATTATACAGCAGTGACAGTATGGGGGGAGGGGAAACAGGATAGTTAAGTGAAAGTGACTTGTCCCAATACTCTAACACAAAAGAAACAAAAGCAAAGATACAAGTACTAAGGGAAGGAGAAGGCAAGACAGAGTAAAGATAGCCTAGTGCTTAAAAGCATAAACTAGAATCTGAAAATTCTGGATTTCAATTCCTACTACACCACTTACAAGTTAACCTTTCCATGCCTTAATATTAACTGAGAGGATTAAACAGAAGAATGTAGGTAATGTTCCAAACACAGTGCCTGGCATAGAGTTAGTACCCAAGCAACAGTAGCTATAATTTTAACCAGTCTCCCAGTATGGCTGTAAGAATGTAATGACCTAAACTCTTGATTTCTCCCACCCTCACCTATTCTGAAATGTGCTCTTCTTCTGATCTTCTCCAAACCTGCAATTGCTCATGCCAGAACCTTCCCTCCCCTTTATTTCCCATGACCCAATCAATAAGCAAGTCCTTCTGATTTATCTCTAAAATATATCTCACATTCATTTACTTTTCTAACTAAAGGCCTCTGTCATCCCTCACCTGGCACCTGTGGAGGCCAAACTCTTACGTGGACTCTAAATCTAGACTGTTCTAATACAGTCAAGTCTTCAGATGATCCCTGGCTAAATCTTAACTATCCTCTCTCCTTCCCAAGAACTGCCCAGCTAAGCTGATCTAGAATTCCTGGCTCAGAAAATATGAGTATAGTAAATGTGTATTTTTATTTAAGCAACTAAATTTTGGTGTGATTTGTTATACAGCCGCAGCTAACAAAATGCCACCACTGGAGCATCCCAGAGGCTATTTTCTCTTCTTGGAACCCTCTTTCCTCCTTTCTGTGTCAAGCTAACCCTTATTCAGAGAGCAAGGCCGGGAAGGACAGTAGGATAGTGGGAAGGCACAATGCCGTGTTGTCTTGCTGGAGTGAGAGGCAGTTAGAGGCAATAACCAGCATCCATGTGGGCATCATCTCCAAGCAGAAGCTAGAGAAAACTGCCTCCTTCTCCCACCTGCTTTCTCAAGTTGTCAACCAATCACAGCAGCCTGAGAGCAGCCACCTAAAGCAGTAGACCGAGAACAAGTCCCTCCCAAGGGTCGCCGTATTGGAAATAGAGCTGAAAATAAATTTTGACAGAGGCCCAGGGTACTGAGTTATCTCACTGTATAATTGATATTTCCTGGATAGCTCATTGGGGAATTTTTTCAGTTTCTGGAAAGCTTATATATTCTAGTATCATATAGACTAGAACAATTATTAACTCTATGAGCTCTACCTTGCCCTGCTGTCAAATGATGAGGTTGCCCAGTCTTTTCATCTCTGAGCTTCAGGGCTCACATGAAGAGGGTGGAACCTCATATGCTAAGCCATGCACGATGCTTTTCTGCCAACTAAACAAGAGAATGTTTTCTAAGATTGAAGCAGAGGAAAAAGTAACTCGGAGGAAGAACCCTGCGTGTTGTAACTGACTATTTACATTTCCTTGCTGAACTGATGAAAAAAAGCCGTTTTGGGATGAAGAGTAAGCAGAAACGTGATGTGTTACAGATGCAGAGTCCCTGAGCCTGGGGAATGTTGGTAAAGTTCACCATATGCTGGGAGTGCAGGGCCTCTATAGGAGTAATAAGTTAATAATGAAAATGTTGTCAATGAATGGAGAGAGAAGTTCTCTCTTACCTCCTCACTTGCTATCTCTCACTTATTTCCTGATCTCAATCCAGTGTTTACCCCTCCTTTTGTGAGCAGTGGAGTTTTGCCAAAAGGAACACTGCTAACTGAGGGCCTTTAGAAAAGCTGCAGCCATTCTTCTGGCCTTCGTTCCTTCTAGTCTTGTTTCCATAAGGCACTCCTGTCGCATCCTATTACTTCCACTACTTTCAGAATGATATCACCTCAGTGAGGTACCATCTTTTCTCTCCTTATAAAAGAAAACAGACCTAGTTTCTTTAACCTTTCAGCAGAAGCAAATTCCCCAAATCCCTCTGTCATTCTGGTTGCCTTCTGCTATGCCTTCTCTAGTTCCAAAATATCCTATTTATAGAAAGAAACCCAGAATGAGCTCAGGACTCATAATATGACCTAACCAATCCTCTTTACATGACTAGAATAATTTTCCCTGACTTCTCTTCCGTTTTGCAGTGTGCCCAATGTATTCCAAACCAATTCTCTTTCCTTTTATTCCAAGACATAGGAAATGACAAATATTCAAATGATAGCCAATGTTATCGATCCTAGGAGGTTGATGTCCCCTGTGCTCAGGAACTCTCTAGAATTAATGGGCTGAGGTGCAGGTTTGAGTTTGTGGTTTGTGTAACACTAGGGTTAAAAGAACAGGACTTTTCCTTGAATTAATGTTTGTTATACGGCATTCACTTCAGTTACTAAAGAGATTAGCTTGTCTTCAGTAAAGCCATAATGTAAATGGAAACTTAGGCTGGAGGAGTGTGCTTTAGCACTTTGCTGTGCAAAATGTAGCACAGCTTCGTATCACCTGGGAATTTGTTGAAAATACCAAATCTTGGTGCTCACTTCAGACTCGGAATCTGTTTTCTAACATGCTGCCCAGGGAATTCATGCATACATTAACTTATAGGGAGCTTGGTTTAGAATCTGTGAAAGTTTCTCTCCAGATGTTCTAGGCAGATGAAATTTCGAGCATACCTTTCTAGGTCCCACCATGATATAGACCCTCTACTACCTGTACATTTTTTTAGGTGCCTTTCCATAATCTAAGTTTTATGACTCTTTGGGGATTTGATTTCTCATCTTATCCAATTCCTAATATGATCTTATATTAAGTATATCTTGCAAATCCTGACCTGTCATGTTCTTGACCTGCCTTACTCTCCCATCATCTTTTCAATAATGTCACTTTCTTTCACTTGCCACCCATACTCCCTCTCATTCATCTCTTGTCTGGAAGGTGGTTTAGAAAGAGTCATTCAGTTCTTCCTCAGGATTCCATGTGATCTTGCTTCAGCCTCATTATGAGGTTGTCTGGCTTTCTAAAATTGAGTTAAGTCATGTCCAGATCTTCTGTCTCATGTTCGCTTGTCAGGCTCAGGAATGCACAGAGGTTATTGCAAACTAAATCATGACTTTCCTGAGGATTTTTCTTGCTTGTTTCCTTTTTATGCTCTGATTGTTTCCCTTTTAACTAAACTAAGTTTGGTAGATGGAAGATTCCTTGAGCTCTTTTTGAATATGAGCTCAACACCAGGTTCTTGGCAATCATTGACTATTTCTTATTTTCAGAAAGCTTTCCAAATATGTGCATCGTGATTCTTTGCCTCTCCTATTGCCTGTGGAGAACATTAAAGACCAGGAAGTGACTAAGAGAGACAATTTTTCTTCCTACCTGGTTAGAATCACTTCTTATATCACAAGCACAAATCTTTTGCTACTCGTTTTGTTTTTTATTTTTAGAGTCCAAGATAGCAATTGTGCCACCATCTGATGCCTCTCTGTGAACACTCTTCTTCATTAATTATAACAGATGATCCCAAGGTAGTAACTAAGGGAAGAGAAATTGAGGGAGGGGTGAATGTACTGTTGACATCTTAGCAATAATTAACCAAACATGCTTCAACTCTAAAACTCTAAGATGCTTTAAGGTAGGGAATTATTAATAAATGGATCGCCAATCCTTTTCAACCTGCCTGGAATAGAATGAGTACCAGTGGGGAAGGAGAAGTGGGATCAGGAGGGAAGGAAGGAAATGATCTACCCAACACCAGGTAAAATGAAGAACTTGGAAATTAAATACAACCAGTTAGATGTGGAAAGACTAGTTAGGTGGAGAGAATGGAAGTAATGTCTCATCTGCTTTGATATGTAGGTAAGAGTACACGAACCATCTTTTTAAAAGTGACTTGCTGAATTTCCCTTTAGAAAACAATAGAGTAGGCTTGGTCTCAAGAGATATTTCAAGCATCTCTTAAATTCTCTAAGAAAAATGAGTTTTCTTTCATTTTTGATTTTGTAGATTCTGTTTTTAACATTATCCCTCTAATTTTGAGATTCTTTGTATACCTATTTAATGATGTTATGGCACCTCCTAGTTTTAATAAGCCACTTCTTATTAATTTTGGGACCCATCTACATAAAGATACGGGCAGAGAATTGTAGCTTTGGCTGAAAAACGTGACCACTGAACAGCTCACCTATAGGAACACAATACTTAGAGTTTGAAAGCAAAAACCTTTCCTCCTAGGTTGTGTTAATACGTTTTGCTTTAAATTTGGCTACCTTGTTAAGTAGTAATCTTTGAGGAACAAGATTTGTTCACCATTCAGTTTGAAATGTTCTTACCATTACTAAAAATGAATGAGGTCAGATGAACCCAGAGAAGTGTGATATTCGTATCACACTGATTAGAGTTGAATGAAAAAAGTAAGACAATCTCAGGTATAAGTGCTCCTGAGATTAAAATCATGGCAGGTGTAGTGTTTGGCATATATCCTAACAAATGAAATGACTATAACCTTTGCTTATACTAGACATGGAATTTCTGCAGATGAAAAAAAAAAAAAGAAAATGTGTGAGTGAGTGGATGGAGATAAAGGGCTGGAGAACTGATAATGTACCAGGAAAAAAAAAGAATTTTCTCTCAGACCACTGAGAAATGAAGAGAGAAAAGAAAAATAATATAAGTCAAATACCATCTCTTCACCACTCTCCCCAGCTCGCTATAGCAACTCACGTCATATCACAACTCTCACTCCTTGTCTTCGACCATGAGTTGGAAGTTTTCGTAATGGCTCCAAAAAATAAAGGTAATGGTCAGAAATATTAACTAGGAAATTCCTGAGTACCACCGTGTGTTGTATAAATAATTACAAAGTAATCAATCATTCCCGTTGAATCCTCAGTACCTATGGTCTGAATCCTAAACTATGGTCGTCAGAATAACCATCCAGCTGAGGAGTAGCTGACACAGATCACAAACTGTTGACAGAGAAGTCAGACAAATGTCACACATGATGACAATGGAGAATAAGCATGTTCACATAGTGGTCACCTCCTCGCATCATTTCAGAATTGAAGATTTGTAGTAGAGTCATGGAATTTGTCCATAGGCAGGGAAGTTATTAACAGCAGATGAATTGCATTCTCAAGAAACCAGTTTTGTCCACAAAGCCTGTACCCCAAGACCTCTAAGGATGGTCTGTGCCAGCTGTCCCTGTCTTAAGGCAGCATCTGCTGGCTACTTCATGGATGGACAAAAAATGGCAGCTTGAGGGCAATTTGAGCAATCCTTTTACATGGAGGGGACTGCGGTGTTGATGACTGTGAGGGTAATTGGCTTCCTTTAAAGATGACCATCCTCAGGTCTCCAAGAGCCTGGTAAGTCTAGAATTGTCCCTAATGAGGCCCAGGAAGCATTTGTATTATATATATGTGCCTTGTCTGGAGACTAGGACAAGCTGCTTTGACTTTGGAAACATCTCTAGAGAGGCATAGATTTACTGCTAATAATCATAACCCAGTACCAATGGGGGATCCAATGAACAGAGGCCCACACACAGAATTAGAAAGTAAAGCTTATTTTCCCTTTGGAAGGTTTTCTGGGATGGGAGGGGGAGGACCTTGAAGCAGTCATTGAATGCTAATGTTCTGTTGCTACTTATAGTCCTATCGTGCCTGTAACTGAGGATTTTATACATAAGCAAGCACGAATGCCATTCAAACAACACACTTTTGATTGGAATAAAGAAACTGGAAATTGGAAAGGGCTAAGTGGTCTGAAACTTAAGAGCTATCCACCATCTGCAGCATCGCTCTGCCTCATCCCTGCAGTCAATAGCGCCACGCCAGGGCCTGTGACGCTGCCGGTGGGCTCCTCTTGGTGGGAACTCCGGTTGGAAAGTAGAATCATGGTGCCAGTGCCAAAACGACGAAACCTGAAATGCGTCTGGGGACTTCCCAGGGCACTAGAGCTCCTCAGAGCGACTGGCATCTCCATAACAACTGGTGTACGTTCACCATCGGTTCCTCTGCTGGCTGTGCAGGCGTTGGCATGGGGTGGGGGAGAGGCAAAGGGCAGCTTCAGTGGAAAGATACCTTGGGTTAGCGCCTCCCTAGGCTGGGGAACGTTGCCAACGCTCGAGTTATTGCTTATTTCCTGAGATTTCCGGAGTTCTCTCCAGGTCTTCTGCAGAGAGCAGCGCCCCTCCCCCACCTCCACCGCCTTTCCCTTTATTTTACACATGGGGTGGATGGGGGGAGAGGGTTTGTTTCAGTGTGCGTTTTTTCTTTTTCTCAAAGTTCATCCTTCACCTTCCAAGTTACTTTCCGCCAACACGTGACCTCCCCACTCCCCAGCCTGCGCAGACACTGCTGGCGAAGCGCGGGTACTAACCGCGGGGCTTCTCCGGAGAGCCCCCTCCCGATGTTCTCAGTTCCAGCCCCGGCTCCCTGCGCGCGCGGCTCCGCTTCCCCGCCGCTCTCGCCCCGGCACCCCGGCACCCCGGCGGCGGGAAGCCCCCGGGCGATGCGGAAGCGACTCGGGGATGAGGCACAGAGCGGACGCAATGCTCCGAGCCGGCCGCGCAGCCTCCCCTCCCTGCTTTTGCCGGCGGTTCAGCTCTCCGCTGCTGGCCACGCCGACCTAGCTGCGCACAGGGGCTGTTAACTCACATGTGAGAAGCCATAACCCATTAGAACACACGCAGTCATAACTTCATTCAACTCAGCCGCTCGAGAGCTCGGCTTACACAGGTTCCTGTGGGCAACTAGTGGCTCGCCCTGGTGCCTCTCGCCTAGTCATCAGTCCCTAAGAGGGAAAGAGAAAGTTGCTGGGCTGAGGCGCGCTTCGACGCATGCAGCTGTGCCCAAGGACAAGTCACTTGTCTCCCCCCAGCCTCCCTCCGCCGCCGCCCAGCCCCCCAGCTCCCATTTGATCATCACTCACGACCTCATCGGCTGGAGACCCTTAGTCATGATGGGGGAGGGGGAGGGGCGAGAACTTTTCTAAGAAGTTTCCTTTTTAGCAAGGTAGTCACAGCGAGTTGGTCACGTAAACAGCACGGATAGCTGTCGTTGCCGCCCCCCTCACCCCCCTCGCCCCCTCCCCGCCGCGCTTTTCTGGTATTATTATTAAAGCGGTAGCCTGCTGGCGCTGATAAGCAACAAGTTCCCCAGCGGTCTTCCCGCCCTAGCCTGACAAGGCGAAGGTTTTCTTACCTGCCGACAGGGAAAATCTCCTGAGCCGAACTCAGCTTTGCCAGAGCCCCAGGCGTGACCTGAGCAGTGGGCAAGGGAGCGGTGTGCAGGCTCGGTTATTTTTATGGGGGCATCCCGAAACTCCTCACTTTCCCTGGGAACTTTCTGTGCCAGGACCCAGTGACGGGCGGTTAGAAGGCAGCCCCAGGAACCACCCGCTATATAGCTGGGCAGTTGGACTGTCATTGGTAACCTCGCTCATTCATTAGAATCACGTAAGAACTCAAAGGGAAACGTGTCTCTAGGAGTGAGGGCGTTTGCATAAATCTATAGGTTTTTCAACATCGATGCCAGTTGCTTTGTCTTCTGTAGTCGCCAAGGTAGTTGAGAGTTTAAGCTTGCGGATATTGCAAAGGGTTATTAGATTCATAAGTCACACCAAGTGGTGGGCGATCCACTGAGCAAAGCCGAACTTCTCACATGATGACTTCAAACAAGACACATTACCTTCCAGCATCTGTTGGGGAGACGAGATTTTAAGACACTTGAGTCTCCAGGACAGCAAAGGCACAATGGTGAGTAGCAATAAACCCTGCATTATAATTGAAAAATCTTGACATGTTGCTTAACAACGGGCATATCACGGCTTTTCTTAACACTTCACACGCCAAGAACAGCAACTACTCAGGCCAGAGGAACCGGGTTTTTACACAGTGCAACTTTAATTGGAATCATTTGAGATTTAACACAGAAATGTGGAACTGCGTGGAACAAACTTGGAGCTGGAGGGGGGTGTGTGTTATATTGGCTGTTCAAGGCTGGTGCTTGTCTCTCAGCTGTCTTGCACGCCATTCTTTGCCTTTATGTATATGATGTATGAACATATTCTATGATTTATACTCGGGCATGTAATTGACATTTGCCGGGTGAATAATTTCCATTTAAAAACAATAATTCTGTTAGAGGTTGGGGTTGGGGGTAAGGTGGGGGTAAGGGTGGGGTAGAGGCTGGGAGTTTAGGTGGGGTGGGGGTGGGGCTGGGGGAGAGATATAAGTCAGAAGTGCATGTCACCGGTAATGAAATGGGTAATCCTCTCATAGAAGAAAAGGGTCTCATCAACATGTGATCAACTATTAACAGGATGGCTCTGGCAAAGCCATCCGCACGTGACAAAACGTAAGGAAGTGGAAGAAACCGTCTACAGCAATATCAAGTATCACTTAATTAGAGAATTTTAGCCGTTTCCTCCTGCTGTGCCGGGTGTGTAATCTGGGCGGTCAGAGTCCATTCAGCACCTTGGACAGAGCCAACGGATTTGTCCGAGGTGGCGGTGTCCCAGGTAGCCTTCTTGGCCCAGCGGTAAAGCCAACCGTGTCGCCCTTAAAAAGCGTCTTTTCTGAGGTTTGGCTCACACTGAGATCGGGGCTGGAGAGAGAGTCAGATTTTGGAGCGGAGCGTTTGGAAAGCGAGCCCCAGTTTTGCCCCCTCATTGAGCTCGCTGAAGTTGGCTTCCTAGCGGTGTAGGCTGGAATAGACTCTTGGCAAGCTCCGGGTTGGTATACTGGGTTAACTTTGGGAAATGCAAGTGTTTATCTCCAGGATCTAGCCACCAGGGTGGTGTAAGCCGCAAAGAAGGTAAGCACCGGGGCGGCGACCCCCTGCTCCCCAATTCTTGAGCTATATTGATACTCGATCTTCCGGAGAGGACGTGTGGTGGACGGGAGGAGGTAGAGGGAGAGCATGACAAGGGGTTGTTTCTTGGTATTTGCCCAGTTTGAATTGCCCTAGGTGAGAAGCCTGGGGCAAAGCTAGAGGGGGAAAAAAGCCCTCAGACTTCCTGCGGATATGAGTTTAGTTAACTTGGACCTGCTAATGTCTGATTCAAATGTAAGATTTCTCATTTTCTCCCCTTCACCTCCCTCTTTTCCCTGCTCTTGACTGGTGTGTGTGTGTGTGTGTGTGTGTGTGTGTGTGTGAGAGTGTGTGTATGGTGTACAGTAGATTCATTACTAATTATGAAGCTTTTGCACAACATTCGATTTCCTATCATTTGACTTTGTACTATTTAGAATCAGGCGGTGGAGGTGGTATGCGTTGGGGAAAGGGGAGGTGGAGGTTGCGGAGAGAGAAGGAGGTACAGCTAAATCTCCAACACAAAATGAACCAAGGTAATTTCAGCTCTTCTAGTGAGAAGGATTCATTCTCTCTGTATTCTTCCCTCCCTCTTTCCCCCCTCCCTCCCTCCCGCCACCCCTTCTTCCACCCCGCCCCCTCCTGCCTCCATCCCTCCCTCATTCTGTCTCTTCCTCTTGGTCGCCTTCACTCCTCTCTGGATGTTTCTTTCTGGGTTTTTCTCTTTCTGACCTCCCTCCCCGTGAGTTTTGGGCGCTGGCTTAGAGGGCCCCCGCTTTCTCAAGGGAAGGGGAGCTGCCCAGATCACGCTCCTCCGTCTCCCCGCCGGGCCGGATGCTTCACTGAGCCCAGGTCCGAGTCAGTCGGGGTAACTCCGGGAAAAGGGGGCCTCCGCTCAGGAGTAGAAGGTCCTTTCCGGACCTAAGAGGCAGGGAGCGGGCCGGGGGAGGGGGCCTGGGCGGCTGGAGGAGGCGGAGAAGAATACTCGGAGCTCTGTGCGGCGGCTGGACAGAGCCGCCAATCAGCTGGGCGTCCAGACCGCCCTGCCAGGGCGAGGTTGCGTCCGGAGGCGCGAATGGAGGCCGGTTGGCTTGTGGCGGAGTCACCGGCACCGCCACCCTGGTGGGCTGGGGGCTGGCGAAGGGTGGAGAGGGGCTTGGCGGGTGAGACTGAAGAGACTCAGAGCAGCCCAGCCTTTAGTTCCACCTTCTCGGTCCCCGTTGCGCCCCTGGGGACTAGGAACGGCCGGAGCGCGCGGCTGCATTGTCCTCGTGCCTCTCCTCTGGGAGCCCTGGGACTTGCGCGCCCCTGGGCGGGGGCCACTAGCCTCTCCCAACTCCTGTAAATCCTCACCCCCGCCCTCTCCCCGGGCCCTTTGTTCAGGCCACTGAGCCGTGCCGTGCAGGGTGACAATTTTCGCCCAAGGGCTTGGTAGTTCTGGACTCCTCCCCACATCAGTCCTTTTTAATTAAGAGGCAAAGGCTAGAGGAAGGGGCGAGGGGAGCGCAGGGAAAAACCTGTTTCCCAAACTCCGGACGCGACTGTTTTAGCAAACGAAAGGAAGAATCCCAACTCTGCGCAGGTGGAAAGGATGGATTCTTAGGCAACGCGAGGATATTGTGGAAATTTAGAAGGAAAAAAAAAAATAAAAAAATAAAACTGGCACTAGGATCAGATGACGGTGATAGGCTGCTCGGCACACAAAGGGAGCGTAGGGCAGGGTTTACGGAGCAAGCCTGCAGCGAATGGGGCACAGATTGTTCTGAGATCCAGTCGTTTGCTCAGTCAGATCTACGCGCAGGGAGCGGAGGGGAGGAGCTGGGAGGGGAGTGTGGCGGGAGGGGCTGGGCTTGGGGGCGGGGGGATTTCTGATCAGTCTGATGCAATTCCAAGCGTGCTGCAAAGGAACTCCAAGGCGCCCGCATCACCATCGCCACCCACCCTTCCCAGATGGTGCTGTTTTAAATACGGATCTGCAGGGCTGAACGCAGAACTGGGAGATTTATTGCAAAATCCCGGGAAGGGGGGGGGGTGACGGGGAATGGAGGGGCAGAATTTAAAGGTGCAACGCTTGCTTTTCCCAATCAGGCGGAAACTGGTCGGAAAAAAATTTTATTTTCCTGTCTGCTTGTCTCTGGATTCAAATTCACCAAGGAAGAGGTGTAAATATTGTGACATTTGGAGGCAGCTTGATGGATGGGAAAAAAATCATCTGTCACTCTAAATTGCAGAGTTCCCTCTCCCCGCCCCATGCCTTGCTAGAGAATACTCGCTGCTGCCTAATACAGTTGCTAGGGCTTCAGATGAACGCATCGTTAAGGGAATATTATCCTTTTAGTCGACTTGCCAATTTATCTGACAGTTGAACCGAGAAAATTGTAGATTTCGTGTCTCTGGAGGGCATGGAGGAAAAATGCTTAACAGTCTAATTCTTGTAACCTCGAGATCTTTAACAACTTAAATAAACCTCAAAAGTGTCACGTCATCCCCCCCCTTTCTCTCTGTCTCTCGTGGTAAGATGAAATGGTTTTGCCTAAAGTGCATGGAAATGGATGTCACTTTAAGAATAGTGCACCTGATAATCACTGTTTATATATATTTACACAAGCTCTTCAGCATGAAGGCAAGAAATTTCAATTGTCCTGTTTGGAATCAGTTAGAAGATGACAGAGAGGAGAGGGAAATTAAGAGGGAGGAGAAAGAGCATTGTTAATCTTAAAAAATTAACAGTAACATAGCCTACTTTTGTACTCCCTAGTTTTGCATACTAATATCTCTGTATGTGAGATTTTAGCTTGGTCTAGCTCCCCCAATGGAATATGGCAGTATTGATTGAGATTAAAATATGTGCATCCTGCCTATAGCTTTTTCAGTGTCATTGATAGTAAGATCTACAACACAGCAATTTTTGTAGGATGGATGAGAATGTCTGAAAGGGCTTTGCCTGCTCCTGGGAAGCAGGCCTTCCGTAAGTGGGAAGTATCATTATGACATTCTCTTTTTCATCTGATTGAACCAGACAGAGTACTAGTTATTTTAAAACATCATTTAATTTGTATGTTCAAGACTGTAAATGGGATTTTAAAAGCAAGCAATTAATTGGCTTACAAAATACTGTCAACTGTCTATCAATGTACACGGGAAAGAGGCTTTAAAAGGTTTCAAATAAACACACATAAGTTTCCTTTTAAATTTGCCAGACTCGTTCCCTATCAAATCTCTGAACTAAATTCTTAATAAAAAGAGAAACTGGTGGATTTAGTTTCTTTCCTTTTCCTGGCCTGTCCTCTAGGGGAAGATTTAGTAAGAAATAACATTCTACAAAAGGTAGTAAGAGAGAATACCATGGGAGAGGGTAACCACAAAATAAATAATCAGCCATAAAAGCCCAATAAAAATGAGAGAAAATCAGCTTTAGAGCATGACTTACAAAGGATTTTTATTTTTCAATTCTGTGATTTTGGGATCAGACTCCAACTTGCTCAAATAACATTCACTCAATCATATTGCTTACAATCTGTCAGTTAAAATGTCTAACTGAGCATATTTTTTATTAAACATACTTTCATCAAAGGCCAGTAAAGCTATTTTTTTGCTTTTAATTGGTATGAACTAATCTAACCATTTAAATAATTCTAATGAATACAAACTGATAGCATCTGATTTTAAAACTCTGCTTAAAACTAAATTTGTTCTGAAAAGCACTGACTTGCCAGAAAAATATCTATTCTTGTAGCTTTCTTTTCACTGTATGGATAATTTAATGAGTTGCCTATTTTAATTTTACAACTGCTACCTCAGAAGTATCTCGAATTATCTTTCTTTTTTGGCTGATGTCTTTCTCTGCTGATCTGTTACTGCTCTGTGTGTGTGTGTGTGTGTGTGTGTGTGTATGGGCGTGTGTGTCTGTGTGTTTTCTAGTGGGAATTTAACAAGCACTGAACTCTTAAATTTATATGCCATAATCTATGTCAAAAATAATGTATAATATTTTATAATCAAAATAAACATTAGCATTTAGTGAAAGCTTACCATTATTGAGTGTAATGGAAATGAGAGTGATGACTTAAGGGGAGAAAGATGAAATTCTTAGAAAAAAAAATTTTTCTCTCCCTTTTGGCTCAATTGTAATCATAATTTCAAAACTATGAACTATTTCTTCTACTTTGGGAGTTTAGAGGTGCCACTTTACCAATTGTCTCTTGAGAAAGATACATACATGCCATAAAGATTAATACCCCCAACCACTGTGATGCAGAGTTAGAAATATTGGATCCTTTTATTCTTGCCTCCATTTTCATTTGGTGATTTTGGAGTGCTCATTCCGAGTTTTTTAAAATTCAGGTGAACTTTCTTCCTCACTTTCCTTCCAACAAAAGAGCCCTATAAGGAATTCTTTCTACTATAATACGAACTTTATTTGCTTTCCCAGTGACAGCACTTTCTATAGTGCTTTGATAGCTCTTTCCCAGTGTCTTCACTTGATTTCCTTAGCAATTTATATAGGGTAAAAATCATTAATCACCTTGTATAGATGAGGAAACTAAGGAACAGATTTGTCCCAGAACATACTGCCAGTGAGAAGTAAGAGGTAAAGACTGACTCAAAATCCATCTCTTCAAACTTCAAGGAAGTTTGTTCCCCTCTAGACCATGCTGCCTCAAACCCCATTAAGGCATCTGAGGGATGGAGGCATTATTTCTCTTCTTTTGATTTTTTTAATTACATGAACAATATTACCTACAAATAGTTTCCAGAATTCTACATGCCTAATAGAAAGTGTTAAGCAGCCTATGACCTCCCCTTCCTAAACCATTCTTTCCCTCTCCCACAGCTGGCAGCTGGAAGACAGTGAGAAACTTCCTGTAGCTGCTGACACACCATCTAAGTCATAGCTGCTAATTCCCCCCAAAAACAAACACAGAGAATAGGAAGTGCCAAAGCCAAGAAGTACATTACTTTTACTTGTGAGTCATAGAATCTGAGGGCTGGGAAGGTTCTCAGAGGTCAGTGAGTCCAGTCCATATCTGATGCATGAATTCATGCTGGCTTGTTGTCTTTCAACCCTCTGGAATTTCATTCCCATCTTGGACACCTGGGTACTCAATCATCTTGGCAAATATTCTGACATTTATGTGGATCAGCAGCCTGACTGGCCATTTCACATTTTGTCCAAAAGTTATACTTTCTATAGAGACTCTAACATTCATGATTTTGCTCTATAAATTGACAGCCTATTATGTGTCCCACACTGGCTTGGCATCTGAAGATTCAGAAGGGGGACTAGATGGTCTCTGTGTTGGTGGTGTCTGCATCACAGAGACAAAGACTAGCTCAAAAATTCTGCAGTCCTCATAGAAAGTGTTCTGATCCCTAGAAACAGAGGACTTCTTGATTCTTAACTTTTTTTCAAGAGAACACAGTGAATCAGATTAAAACGCCCGAGTTTAAGCTTTACTCCCCATTAGTTGTCAGTAAAGTCAAATCAGTCACTCGTGATCTCAATAAAACAAGGAGCATGTTCCCAGCATAAACTCTGAATTCCATTTCAGCTTCAAGTTTGAGTGATATAAAGGACATAGTTGAAACTACTTCCTGATGGGAATGGAGTCTTCACTTACCCTAAACTTTGATGATTTACAATTCAGGGTACCACCAATTTTTAACATGTCAAGAAGTACATTACAAAAAACCAAAGCAACTTAATTTGAACCTAGAAGGAATCTAGATGTTAAGCCTATCATTTATGAAGAATGATGACTTGGAAAGTTTTAATTTCAACAATGATCTCAAACTTCTGCAGATTATTTATTTTTTTTAAAGGGTGACCTGGGGGAAGACCCGCTATGAAATTTAATGCTTCTTTTCTTTGTGAAAGCAGAAGTTCTGATTTTTCCAGTCATTTCCTTTTAAAATCAAAGATATCACATCCTGAAATTGCCTGGGTCTCATGAAAAATGCATTATATACACATGATACACATAATAGATAATTAGATGGACCAACCAAAAGAAAACATGAAGGATAGTGGGTAGCCCAGGGATTGCAGAAGGTGTGTGGGCATTTTGACATCCAGGAAATGCTATAGATCTGTCCTTAGCTAACTCAGCCTGGTGGAGATAATTAAGAAAAAATGTGGGAGTAGAAAGGCTGCAAGCCATTCCCTGGGATTGGCTAAATTGCTGTAGTAGTTCAAAAACAATTGGCACAGCCACCCACACTAGACATGATTGCCCTTTGATGAGGCAGCTATTGACTTTTATAAAGATGCCATATTTAAAATAACTTCTGATGCACTAGGGATGACAGACATCACTCTTGAATTCTATTTTAGGCAAATGACAAAATATATTCTGAAGTATTAATTTTTAAATTAAAAAAAATCTTTAAAGTCTAGTTTCTAAAAACCAGAAGCATAACGACATGTGACCTCTGAATTTGATGATTCAATCTAAGCTGGGAGAAAAATGTAGATTGTATGAGACATTTTGACCAGTTGTGGGCTTTTCTGGATCCCTACAGGAAGTAGAAAGTACTTTGCCAATGTTTTTAACCTCTGAGTGAGTGTTAAATGCACTCCCAAACCTCCTCACACTAGGAAAGAAGATCTAACAATTGTCCTAAACAGCAGAAGAAAATGCTCTGAGATATGTATACACAGAGTGCATGTTCTATTGCTATGGTTTCTGGAAATTCCCTCAGATTATGCTAAACCCCATATTCATCAGTACCAGAGGGAGTTAGAACTGATTTATCTACAGCTTCATGGAAATGTATCAACCACCTACTATCCCTAAGTAATAAGGCTGCTGTTGGAAGAAATACCCAAATTAGGTGATGGCAGAAGGGCTCCCCAGCCTCCAAAGACTCTGGGATGGGATAGAGCAGAGTTCATGAATGGGGAAGAAACAGGAAATGTGGAGAACGTTGAGTAGAGAAATAAAATGGAAAACCGAGATAGGCTTAAAATGATATAGGGACTCTTAAATTATAGTGTCCATTCTGTGAGTATTCCTTAAGTCCATTTATCCCTTGAGACTGATTTCTACCTTCCACATCATTACTGTTCTGGTTGGTTTAGTTGGAAACAATGATTTCTTCTCCTTTTACAGTCCTCCTCCACCAAGGGCATCTTTCTCCCCAACAACTTCCATAATCAGTGTCTAAGAATTGTTGTGTTATTATTATCTTTTACAGTATAATATGGGGCTAGTAACCATTTTTGTGCCATGGATTCCACTCTTTTGTAATTGTGATAAAACTTAAGTAAACCCTTCTCAAAAAATGTTTCTAAATGAATAGAATAAAAGTCTAAAAGGCTGGGAGCAGTGGCACATGCCTGTAAGCTTAGCACTCTGGGAGGCCAAGGCAGGTGGATTGCCTGAGCTCAGGAGTTGGAGACCAGCCTCAGTCAGACTGAGACCTCATCTCTAAAAGTAGTTGGGTGTTGTGGCGGGTGCCTGTAGACCCAGCTACTCGGGAGGCAGAGGCAAGAGGATCACTTGAGTCCAAGAGTTTGAGGTTGCTGTGAGCTATGATGCCACAGCACTCTACCCAGGGCAACAAAGTGAGACTCTGTCTCAAAAAAAAAAAAGTCTAAGATTATAAAGGAAGCAAATTACATATGCATACAGCTATAACAATATTTTAAAACAATATATTGTGCAATATAGTAATGTATGTATTTTTAAATGCATTAAACACGATTTAGCAGCAAGGTAAATACTATAGTTTTATTTTTTTCTTTGAGACAGAGTCTCACTTTGTTACTCTCCATGGAGTGCTATGGTGTCATAACTCAGGCTGGTCTCAAGCCCATGAGCTCAGGCAGTCCACTCGCCTCAGCCTCCCAAAGTGCTAGGATTATAGACATGAGCCACTGTGCTCAGCTGAAATACTATAGTTTTGAAGTAGTGATAAACATCGGTGTATTCTGAAATAACTGTAACTACTATTATGGGATATGATGGTGTCCGTGATTACTATTGGTGATAATGTCAGCAAATCCTGCTGTGTAACATTTCCTGTACATATTTGACAACATAACACTTGGGAAACACTTATTAAAGCTGCATAAATTCAGAAATGTTAATTTAGTCAATGTCAACATTAGCCCTGGGTTTTCCTTCCTGACAAAAGGAAATTGTATCAGAAGAAAACGTGTAAAATTTACTTTTGCCATTAGACAAGCTGGCAAGTGGGGAAAAGACCCAGTGATGAGATAGCTAGTGTGCGGTAAGCATTTTTATTTTGGCTAACCTTGCTATTATTCTGAAGTCTATCCTTAGGATCACCAGCACAATCTTATTGCCCTAGAAAGCCATAACTCCATTCAAAAAGATAAATTAAGTTCAGGCTCTGGTCATTAATTTAGTGAGTATTGCTCCCAGACACCCAGTACACATATAACTTCACTAATTCAATAGATTATTAAAATTCTCTTGTCATTACTACACCATGGAAAGATATATGCAAGTTACAATGAGGTGGGACAACATATATTTTGCCTTTATCCAGTGCCAAGTTAATTGTTTTGTATTTGACATATATACTATTTAATCTTTAAAGGAACTCTTGGAGATAGATTAAGAAAACTAGAGCTCAGAGAATTTAAGTAACTTACCCAAACTAGCACAGCAAATCTCAAGTGGAAAAGGTACACGTTTGATTCCAATGTCATTATAAGATGACGTCTTCCAAATCTAATAGCAACCACCCAGATTTTATTTGGGCCCCATTTTCAGATGGTTTGCACATGTATTTTCTTAAGAGGTTTTTATCATGACTTCTTGAGATGGTTGAGAGTCTTCAAAATTAGTTGCCACAAGTACTACTTTATAATCATGTTGAACTTTGCTAACTAATGAGAGGCTGTCAAATCACTAATTGTTACCTGTGTAGGTAGCATTCCAGTTTTTGTAGTCGTAGAATGGAGAGAGCGTTGAAGTGTTTCTTGAGGATCAAATAAATACATAATAAAATCTAAGTTTATTAAGCTCAAGATGGTAAGCATTCTGCATTTCCATAGGTCACTGAATTCTTACAATAAGTGTTCTATGCAGGGACCATTACTCTTATTTTAAAGATGAGGAAACTGAGTCATCAGTTAATTAATGAACTGTCCTAAATTAGCAGAGCCAGTAAGTGGCAAAGCTGGACTCAAACGTAGATCTATCCAATGCCAAAGCCCTTTCTTTTAATGACTAACCTAATCTCCAAATTACTATGCCATCTTAGCCACTATTATTATTGTTATCACTTAAAACACTGTCAAGATAGAGAATTGTCCAGAAATAAGGACTGCTGTCACTACAGAGAAAGATTAGAATCTGGAACCATTCATCTGCACGTCTCTTCCTTCCACTTACCTTCGTTTATGAACCTAGCGGTTTAAGTCTAACTCCTTTCTTAACTTGTTTAGGGCCATTCCAAGTCAGTTGACTTCTGAGAGTTATTGAGTAAGAAACGTTATAAATTGTTTAGATTAGAACTTAGCGTGTTTAGAAGCCATTTCATAAGTTTGCCTTTTGGAACTGTTACTGGACACAGCCCTGCAGATGCTGTGCTGAGGCATGCCCTCATCAAGGACACAGTGGATGACAAACCTCCCAAGCCAACGTGTTGTTTACAGATATGGAGGAGAAGAGGATGGACAAGCACAGTCTTAAACATAATTACAGGGCTTACAGTCCCTGCTGGGGACTAAAATGTTTATTGGCTTTCCTTGTGTAATTCAATGTTCCTCCTCCAAAGGCTCCACTCCAAACTTGGAACTTCTCTGGGTGTATTAATAGTATCTCATTTGGGAGAATGCCAGCAATTGGTGTCTGGGTCCTTGGTGTCTTTGCACTGACTCAGAATTCAGGGTACCAGTTCTAGAAACTAGAAGCCAGGATATAGTTGGCACAAGGGAGTCATACATCTACTGAGTATCTTCCTGATATATTCATCCATCTTCCTCCTAGAAAGCAACTCCTAGAAAGATGTGGTTTTAAATGAGAAACTGGAGGCATCCTGGTATATCTTAGCACAAGTCAGTGGTCTTTGCAGAACGGCCAAAGTCGTGTAAGTAATCAAAGAGGCAGAAGTCGACAGGGAGACTTCATCCCACCTCCACTCTGATTTATTTAGGGAAGGCCCCTGTGAACTCATCATGTATTTGATACATCCCAAAGCTCAGAAACCAGCCCAGCAGAAAGCACACTCTTAAAGGACATTATGATGTGTGGAAAAAGTCCACCTAAAGTCTTGTCAGAGATAAATAAGGAATACATGTATAATCAAAGAGAAGGAATCCTTACCTTGGCTCAGAGCTCTAACTTTAGAGAAAATAATGACATGAGTTCCAAACTAAGTTTTGCAAATGATATACAGTTCCTGAAAGAAATCCCCATTTAGATTAAAAAGTTGCCTTAATGATAATCTAGTTCATTCGTTCTCTGAGTACACTGAAGTCACTTGAACCATTTATTCTTTCTGAGTTAAGGTCTGAGTGTGTTGTTATGTTCAGCAACCACAGTTTATAGGACACGGCCTTCATTTTACTGAGTGGGCAACTAAGGTGCACAGTAGTGCTGGTCTCTCAATTTATTCAGTAAACATTTGTGTGGCCCTATTTATAGTACCTATGTGAACAAGCTTGGGCTAGTGATGTGGCTTGCCCAGAAAGTGACAGAGTTTAAATTAGAAACCATGTTCTCTTGACTACTATCTGAGCCTTGAAATCCTATCACATGACAGTGACATTTATTCTATTTCTCAATAATCAGAACAAAAACAAACAAACAAAAAAAAAAAAAACCCAGGAACAGTGTGTGCAAGATTTTAATTACCTTGATTTTCAAAATAAAGTCAAAAATTTAGGTTAATTACTAAAATATAAACACAAAACTTTAGCAGCATGCTAATACGATATATCAAAATGACAGGACATAACTAATTATACTTTAAACTTCTTAAATACCTTATACTTTATGATTATTGAGACACTAGCTAAAATAAAATGAATTGAACTGTTAAGTTTCCACTGATTCCTATGTTACTAGTTGTGTTTCAGAGTTTCTTCATTTGGTTCTCCTGTTTAAGATTTGACAGCGGTTTTATCTGATTTTCAGTGACAAAATGCTTATCGTTTCCTTCCCCGCCCCAGGAAATCAACATCTGATTTGTTTACCTCAGAATAATTAAGAAGTAAGAGGAGACTGTAAAATTAATTGTATCTACTAAGATCCCCAGTTCTAAAAATCTTAGAAAATGTTTACTAATTTAAAATTTATATTTTTTAACCCATACCATTTTCTAAAGAAATACTCTTTAGACCTGTTTCTTCTTCACTATGACATCCATACATGTAATCCTGTTTTCATGATGAACGTCCATTATTAAATACTGTCCTCAAGGTGTACTCTTACAAACATCAATTAACTGAAGGGTAAAGTAGGTATTTTATAAATTATTTCTATAATTAGAGGGCAAAATCATATAAATAAATAACCTTATGAGTTTTCAAAAACACAATGACAAAAAGTAATATTGCAAGAAAACAGTCTAGCAAATACTTGTGAATATGTCATACTTCTAAATACTTTTGAGATAAATTGGCACCATATAGATCAGCAAGATTCTTTTTTTTATGGGATTCACTTATTTTTTACTCACTTTAGTCTAATTGGTTTTTGTGTGCAAAATGGAAGGTAATGGAAATTTGGCTTGCAAAGTAGTTCTAACATGATGTACATCCACAATCTTGTTATAATAGGAATAGGGATATGTTTATCACATGAGAATGCTAGTTCAAGTTAGTATTCAATGTCAACATAAAGCAATGAGCAATGCAAAGCTAACTTCAGTTGTTGATACTGGAAATTTTTATTTCTTTTTTATTATTATAAAGGTCAGTGGGTGATATGTTAGGCTTATTCTTCCCAAGGTCTTCAGGAAAACATTCCCATGAAATAAAAAAGCCTCAATGCTAAACACTCTACTATACTTTCAAGAAGCATGAAATGTGGTAATAAAATAAGTATTGGGTCTTCATTTTTATAATTCAGCCTGGAGGCTGTCCCAAGGAAGCTGACTGTTATCTAAGTTTGTGTCCCAGAAATATATTTAATTTGAGTCACAGCATCAACATCACATCTGGGCTTCCAAAATTTGGTATCTTATCATATATAACCCATCCTCTACACATCACACACACAGCGCCCCTCTCCCAGGGCATGACTACTGTCTAAGTAGTGAAATTTAAGGAGTTTCTCCCAGTGCATACATAGCAGTGAGTATCATAAGAAAAAAAAATCAATTACGGGGTCTTCGAACTTAAAGGCACATGTCTGCTCTCCCTCGTTCATTCTCTGTGCCACCCCATCTCTCTGTCCTCAACTTTTATGAAACATTGTATTTGTCCTAGCCATCTGCGTCAGCATCACCCTTTCTTAGATCTCAGACTTACCATTTCTTGGTGCCCTTCACTGGCAAATTAAGGTTTCAGAAGTGCCCACTTATAGCAAATAATTTTATGAGTCCCCCTTTTTGTCACAGAGTCAAAGTGATGCTATGAAAAAGAAGTAAATTTTTTTCTCTCTTACCCATTTTCTTTTTAGAGTGCTGCCTTCATTCTATATTTGGTCTAATTTCTTCTTGAGACAACTGGGTTGTTTTATGGTAACCATTGAATATGCCCTGAACAGACAACTGGGAGTAGTGAGAATGGTATTTCTGCTGATCTCATGCTCTTCAACTGGCCTGTAGAAAATTAAAAGGCCCCAAGTATTTGGTCACATTGAATTATGAGGCTATTTGGAAGATATATCCAATGAGTGAAATATTTAGGTAAACTTGATTCTAGTTAACTTGTAGGTTAGCATGATTTTCTTTTATGGAATTCAACCTAGTTTCATTCACTTTATTCAAATTAGGTTTTGTATGTAGACAAAATGAAAAGAAATGGTACAATTTAGGAGAAAATGGAAGCTTCAAAAGTAGTATAGATTTTCATAGACCTTGCCTTTGGAGAGAAATTATACCAAAATTTAAGCACCTGAGAATACGAAAGCTCTACCCCAACCCAACAGTTAAAGGTCCAAAACTTAGGATATTAAACAGAGCACAAAAAAATTACCTATATACTGGAGTATAAGCCGAGTTTTTTCGGCACAAAATTTGTGTCGAGTTCAGGATTTTCGGCACAAATTTTGTGCCGAAAAAAACTCGGCTTATACTCGAGTATATACGGTACTTGTTCTTAAACAATTTTGTTGAGGGGGAGAAAAGAGAAAGCTAAATGTTCTGCTCAAGATATGTTTCTTTTGAAAAGAAAATGCTTCATCTAAAAGCTAAGGGTAAAAGATATAGCTTTGTTATGAAGACTCATCTTTTTATTAAACAACCACTTCTGTCTCTAAGTTGCAAGGGGAAGATTTGTCAGTCTGATTGGACCTTCCCTTTAGTTTTTCCCAACAGCTGTGTTCATATAATTCATGACTCCCATGTTTCCTGAGCCCTGGATAATTTCACACACATGTCTGGTTTGTGGCTCCACATTTTCAGAAGAATATGGAGACCTTGGAGGAGGTCCAGAGTAGACCAAGGGAAATGATTAATGGATTGAAAGTTGGAGTTTATGAAGAAATGTTGTGAGATCTGATCTTTTGCTATGAGAAAAGTCTGAGTGGTGACTTAATAACAAGGAGGTTAGTAAGCAGCTGTTCTCCATCTTCATGAAGGTTGAATGAAATGAAATAATATATAAATTGCAACAAAAACAGAAATGCATTGTAATGGGAACTTCTAAGCACTAGTATTTCTGGATTTTGGAAAAGTCCTCAGAAGGATGTGTAGTCTTCTTCCCTGGTCTGCACTGATAGGCTTATAAGTGATGAAGAAAATGAGATAATCTCTTAACATCCCTTCTGGATCTATCTTTTCATAAGCCTACCAACCATATTTAGAAAAATTATTTGCTTCAAGCAAAAATTATTTGTCTCATTCCTTCCCTCCCATGCTCTCTACCCGTTATTCTTTGTTTACGTTTTGTAAAGCACTGCTAAGCAAGAATAACTGGGGCACTGACCATCAGGGTGGCCCTCTCCTGCCTCTCAGGACTCCTCCGGCTTTGGGACCTTTTTTTGTCTATCACTACTTCCTCTGGCCACTAGGGGTATCACCTTTCTATAAACCAAAACTACCGCAAAAGAAAACAAAACGTCCCACAGGCAGCAAATTTACAAGCGACCCAATGGATTAAAATACAACTCAGATGCTAGAAAGCAAATATCTAAAGGGCTGAAATCCACCTTAATCATCTGCCTGTGTCAGAGATCATAGACTCATCTCTGGCACATAGTAGGTGCTCAGCAAGTTTTCATCAATTAAAATAATTATGCAATGGAGGGAAATTGAAGATGAAAAAGTCAAGAGTTCCAGATGTTTTCAATTAATGTTGTGTGCTAGACAAATCAAAAGCCTAACCCATTCTGCACCTGTGTGTGATTAAGGATTTTTTTATTCCCATCATATCTGTGCTGTCTGGAGGACTAGGAATAGTTAACCAGTTGGCCATTCTGCCCTGGTTCTTGGTTACAAAGACCACTAAAGCTTAAAGATGCTATGTAGACTCCTGTATCAAAATCACACAAAAAAGGGCCAAATTTTTAGTGTGGTTTTTAAAGTATAACTTTGGGAAGTTCAGTAATTATTTTTCTCTGAACTTTTTTTTGCATACTTTTCTTTCTCACTATTTTAATGATCTGCAATTGACCAGTAGAAAAATCTCCTACTCCAATCATCACACAGCCTAACTACTTGAGTCTTCAAAATAAGGTAATCTGCTCCTTACATCCAAGACCCTTTGGCAAATTTGTTCATTCTTTTTGTGGCTCTTTTCCCAGCAAAACCCACAAATATGACAGCAATTTATTATTGTCAGCTCTAACTTATGTCCCAAGTCCTCAATCTGACATCTTTTTTTTTTTTTTACCATGCTTATAGAAATATTAAAACAAGTAAACCAAATTTATTCTTTAGTATTAATTTTTAACTGTTCTCAGGGAAAAACTGGTAACTCAGAGGGTTACGAGCTGATGACTCTCATATGTCTGGAGGTTAGTCTTAGCAGTTTCCTAATGGTTTGCTGCTTTTCTTCGTCCAACTAAATATTATTCCCAGATGGGATCAGATTTTGACCCGCTTGTTTTACTCTCCTAATCTTGGAGATTTCTAAAGAAATTCTCTTTAATTCCTTTTTTTTTTGTCTGCTACGAATGGCCATGCCTAGTTACATAACTCTTATAACAGGTGTTGACCAATTTTAACACCTAGGAGTATGGCACAGAACTATTCTCATGGTTCGTAAAAAGCTTACAGAGAAGCAGCAGCATCTAATCCAGGCATCCTCCAACTGGGGCCCGTGGGCCACATGAAGCGGTGTGATTGTATTTGTTCCCATTTTGTTTTCTACTTCAAAATAAGATATGTGCAGTGTGCATAGGAATTTGTTCATAGTTTGTTTTTTAAACTATAGTCCGGCCCTCCAATGGTCTGAGGGATAGTGAATTGGCCCCCTGTTTAAAAAGTTTGAGGACGCCTGATCTAATCAGTAGGGAAGTTATTTCTTCCATAAGACTTTTCTTAGAATGGGCTTTACCCAATAATTCTGAAAATTGTTGAGTTACACAGTTCAGTGCTAGATTGGGCCTTTGAAATCATTCAGTATGAATTTGAAAACATTTTTACCACTCTTCTTAGAAGGAGATTTTTCTGTTTACTTACTATTTTCCTTATGCTAATTACTCCAATTTTCAGCAGTTTTTGAGGTCAAGTCATTTGATACTAGACAACCCTTTTTGTTTTGGCAAGGAAGACTGAAGGTAAGAGTAACTAGAAAACTTAAACAAACATAATTAAACATAAAATGCTTATCGGGATTGTAGAATTGACTTCAGCCAATTAAAATTGCTAATAGAAAAAATATGTCAGGGTCAAATCTGAGCCTACTGCCTCTGTCCCCACTTCAGTAATAAGGATTAGTTTATATTTCCTGACAAGAATAGATGGGAATTCACATTTCTTCCTGACCTTTGTCTTCCTGGAACATTGAGTTAGGAAAGTATTAGACCATAACCAAAAAGAAATAAAAACTTAGACTTATTCAAAATTAAGTTTTAAGTCCCACAAATGCGAAATAGGTAAGATTTGTTTTTCAAGCTGTGAAAATTTTCTTCCTTTTGGAGACAGAGAAAAATGTTCAAATGATAATCTTGGAATCTTTGCTTCTAACATATGAATTATACCAGAAAGCAATCTTTAAGAAGAATCAGAAATGCCTGCTCTGTATCACCCTTGAACACAATAGGAAAATAATTTTGTAAAAAGGTTAATCTCAGACCTGCAAAACTATTTCTATATGCTACCTGAATTAAACAAATAAAAAATATTCAGAATTCCAGGCAAAGCACTGGTACAGCTTTAGTTAATCTTCGCTGCATTGTTTTTGTACATTAGATGTACCATTGTTTAGTTTTAAGTCTGGTCTCTTACTGTTTTGGAAATGCTATAATCACAAATCATAAAGTTTGGGAATGCTCAGAAGTGGTAAGAGTTGTGATTCATCAGGCTTATTTGAATTGGCATTTGATCTTCTTTTATTTCCAGATTTCCCTGCCATTTCTGACTCCTCTGTCTTTTCTTCGGTAAAACTGCACCACACACTGGAAAGTGAAGATACACACATTTATTTATATAACGTCAAGGGAGAGTAGGATTAAGAAGGCTGGCCATAGACCTACCCAATCAGAGTCTGGGAAATGAGAACATCTTTTCCTTCAGCAGAAATGCTGACAGGGCAGTGTGAATTTAGCAGGTAAAAGATTTGCCATAACTTCTAACTGAGCACCTTTGAGAATGCTAGCTTAGAGTCCTGAGAATGCTAACTTAGAGTCCTGACATTAGTTTGCCAGGTAGTTTTTGGAAAGGAAGTAAATTACAATTGAGCTTAAAAACCTAGGGATATAGCTCATTTTCAAGCAAATTTAAAGTTGGAATGTAAGCATCAGTTTGAAATTAACATAAAGCTATAAAAGAATAAGTTTGTGGTAGGGATGGGATAGTCCTTTATAACATAGTACAAGTATTGTTTTTAAATGTATAAAACTACTCTATTAAATTGTATTACAATATTAAGAGAAAATGTGTTTGCGTTCAGCCTACACCCCTGGGAACTAATGCAGAGGGTCTTTGGGAGGCCAAGCCCAGCTTCATGCCCTCAGAGCTACATTGCTTGCTAATTAGTATGCATATTACAGGTACGTTGAATATTCCACAATAAGTTCTACTATCTGTGTTGTAAGGTAGTTTGTACTGGTTATGTGCTCTGTCAAGACATGTGCTCTGTGTCAGACAGAGGTGCAAAGCTAAATGTGTGATACTCTAAGAATATGCATATATTTGAATAATTTGACTATTTTGTCCAACAGTTTGCAAAGAAGCTCTGAATGATCACACATCCCATAACACTGCCAAGGAATAGATAAGTTTCCTTTATTGGGGCGAGGAAAGGATTGGAAGCAGAGTTATTTCTAGCTAGAGTTCTTAAATTCATTGAAGTCTTGTCTCTGGTACATAACTGTGTGAACTTGGCTAAATTATTTCTTGGCAATGAGTCTCAGATTCTTCTTTTATGAAACAGGAATAATTTCCGTCACTAGTCCTTAGAAGCTCTAAAACAGCCAATGTTAGTGAACTCATTTTGTTAACTGTAAACTCTTAGGTAAATTGAACTAAGTATGTAATAATATTACATATTCAGTTCAACAGAACATTCTTGACAACCACAAGAGGGTCCAGGGAAGGAAACTGTTTATAAATCTTTTCCTTTAGCAAAATTAATGTTGGAGTGTTTAGGAAAGTCTTACAGCAATGAGTTTTAGCAATTATTAGGTCACCCCACCCCCTTTGAGATTACAGAAAAAGGCACATACACGTTAAACTTCACGCAGAATTTGGCATTGTGTGGGTGGGAGAGTCCTCAGATACCCATTTTTGCACCCTTTATAAGAGTGTTTTTCAAAGTGTGACCTCAGACATTTTGCATCCGAATGGCTTGGAGTGCTTATTAAAATGTTAACTCCTAGACTGTGCCCCACCCTCACAAATCACAATTTCGGGAGGGGGAATCTTCATTTTAACATTCAAACCAGGTGATTTTTTATGCTTGAGGAGGTCCTGAGACTCCAAGTTAGGTACGGTATTGCTATCTTGTTCTTTATTCTAAATCTTTAGGTATTTCATAATGTGTGCAAATTGGTTGAACTAGGAAGAAAAAACAATTAGTTTTAAAGCAGGAATACAGGTAGACAGTTAACGGAGTCCGTCAAATGGCTAATTGAAAATAGTCCTCTGGCCTCCAGCCACCTAAGTTCTCTCGAAAGGTCTGGGCTACAGCCATGTGAGAACCCTAAAGACTATTTGCTCATCTGCTGCCGGCAGGGGTGGGGTGGGGTGGAGTGGGGGAGAGTGGAGGAGGATTAACAGCCAACTCTCCCCCTCGACCTCCTCCCCCCTGTTCTGGTTAAAGCAGAAGGCTTTTTATTTATCTTTGCTGCCTAGGATCATTATTTAAAAAGGGTTAGCTTATGTGTGTAAGTTTGCTGGGGCTGGAAGTGAAAACATCTGCAAAACCATGCAATGCCCTGGAACGGAACTCTTCTAATAAAAGATGTATCATTTTAAATGCGCTGAATTTTGATTCTGGTAATTCGTGCACTAGAGTGTCTATTTCGAGGCAGCGGAGGTATCATATGACAGCTCACGTCAAGGCACCGTGGAGCCCTCTCGTGGACTCCCACCCACTTTCCCATTCACCGCGCAGAGGGCTGCTGGCGCTGCCGCTCCCCCAGGCGAGCTAGCATGAAATCTCCCTGCCTCTGCCGAGATCAAATGGAGCTCCTCGCTCAAGGGGTGCGAGTATTACCTCCGCCATGCAATTTCCACTATCAATAATTTAACTTCTTTGCTGCGGAACAGAAGGAATACCTACTAGGCACCAAAGACTCGACCCCCCACCCACCCTTTTCTGAAGCGAAGGGAACAAGAAACAATAATAGAGTCTGGGAGTTTTCGGCCGAAGTCTTCCTCAGAGCAGCTGCCTTGATGGTTACTTTGACAAGTAGTAACTGAAAAGGTGGGCTTCTTTTCTTTCTTTCTCTTTCCGTTTTTCTGTTTGGTCTGATAGAAAGTGTGTGCCTTTAGCGAGGTCTGTCATTGCCTCGGCTTCCTGGCTGGAACAAGTAACTTGGTGTAACGTTATCTGGGGACGTTCATTAATAAAAAATGCCGTTATTATCTTGATTGAATTCCTATTAGGCAAACTCTGGAGAGGTCAGTGCGCGAACTCTGTTTAAGCTGGCGCGTGTCGAAGGCAGCGGAGTAAACCAATAGCCCCATGCTCTGTGCCATTTCATTGTGTGGTAGCGTTTGCGAGCTCCGTGGTGCGGGAAGGTGCGGAGAGGTGTGTCTGTGGCCCGGGAAATGCACGCCCTCTCCCACAGAACTTGGGTGCTGGGATGGGGAGGAAGGGGAGCGTTGCGTACAAGGGGATCAAGACCTCCGAGCGTCCTACTGGCACTCGCCCCCTCTAGCTCCAGCGCACACTGTCCAGGTTTCCGCAGAGAGTGTCGGACGCGGGGCTCCCAGGGGCTGGGGCTCGACCACCCCTCGAAGACGCCGGGTGTCCCGCCGAGGATCCCCAGGCAGGCGCGGGGCTGGCGGGGTGACGTCGCGTGGTCCCCCGAGGGAACGGGAGCAGGGGACAGGTCCCAGAGGAGAGGGCAGTCCCGGGACCCGGGGGGGCCGAGCCGGAGCTAGGAAAAGGCGCGGCGTTCACTTTAAGCGGCCGCCCCGAACGAGTATCGGTAGCGGCGGCGAGTCGGGGGAGGGGAGCGGGGGGCGGCGCCGTTTGACCAATCCAAGTTCAACCGAAGAGGTAAATAATGTCTGACCGGAGCGCCAAGCGCAGGCTGGAGCTCCGGGTCCCCGCCTCGCCGCAGCGCCCCGGCGCACCCGCCCGCTCCGGGTCCCGCGCACCCGGTCGCGCCTTGGGCTGCCGGGTCGGACTGAGTGGTCGGCCCGGTGCGCCCTTCACCTCCTCTCCGTGAAGCTTTGATGAGACATTTGAATGCAGCTGCCACCGCTGCTGTGGGGCCGGCGGGGAGCGGCACCGCCACCCGGACCAGGGCTGGGCGCTGGGGCCAGGAGCGGGACAGCGATGTGACTCCGCCGCCCGGGAGCCGTGAGCTTTGTGTGGACCCCGAGGTAGGCGAGCGCCTGGCGTGGGGTTTGGCACGGGACCCGCCCGTCCTCGGGGGAAAGTTGATTGAGATCCCCCCTCAAAAGTTGTGGTAAGAGCCCAGACTTCTCAAGGGGAGGATTTGGAGTTGCCCCTTGGGGACCCTTCTTCCTCTATCCCACAACCCAGAGGGACAGCCGAGGGAGAGGGACCTCGGGAAGCCTCCAAGTAGAGGAGAAAAGGCCAAGAGGAGACGCAAAGCTTCGCGACAGGAGCAAAGACGGCACCCCTGGGATCCCCCAAATACTTCTCCAGCCAAGGAGAAATAGTGAGAGATTTAGGGCGCCAGCTGTCGGCGGCCCTGACTAGGGGAGGGTGTTGGGGCCAGGGTACGAATCTTTCCCGAGGGCTACTAGGTCCCCAAGCCCATTTCCCGGGGGCGGAGGAGGGGGGAGCTCGCGTTCTCTGTCCGAATCCCGTTCTCCCGGGGGCTTGGGCCAGTCTGCACGTGGGCACCTGCTTCCCCAAGTTGAGACCAAAGCAGACTTACAAGTCCAAAGCCACTGTAACTAGGGAAACTTGGGGCATTTCTGCCGCGGAGACCCGCGAGGGTCTGTGGGACTCCAGGGTGGCGGTACCCGTCCTTCTCTCCATTCTTTGCCCCTTCCTGGAACTCCCTCTAGGGACGTAAAAGTTCTGATTTGGGTGGGGTGGGTGGGATGTACGGAGGGAGGGATTCCTGACTCCCGTTGGTCTCTGGGGATGCAGAACTGGGAAGAGAGGCGAGGGAGCTGAGCCTGGAAAGAAGTAGCCGAAGGCTTTATGCCTGACGGGTAAGAAGAAGGGGAAATTGCAGACTGCGGGCACTCCCAAGTAGAAAAAGTCTCGGGCCTCCGGGATTGAACTGGTGGATGCAGTGTTTCTGTGTTGGGGGTGGAACCGAGATGAAGGATCAGGGTGGAAGGGTGGTCAGGAGTTAGATTGGGAAACGGTGCTAGGGAAGGTAGAGGGTGCCCTCTGCCGGCCATGATGCCAAGAGCAGCTGCTGTGGGCGGGAGGCTGGGGTTGGGGAGTGGTAAGGGATGGTTTTGCTGGAACCCTTAAGAGAGCTGGTAGGAGGGACTTGAATGGTGCTTCTGACTGCAGCTCGGTAGGCGTGCGACTAGTCGGATTTTGACTCTTCTTTGGCTCCATTGCAAAAAGTTTCCCTTGCGCTGGGGAGCAAGGAAGTTACCGTTGGTGGTCGAATTAAGACTCCCTGGATCTTATTTTAGATTCCTCTAGGAACCTCCATCTCAGCGGCAACCAGAGAACATCTTCTGACAAAGAATACAAGAACGTTCTTAGCCAGAAGCAGAGAGAAGCATATTTCTGAGTGTTTATTGATGCTCCTGGTACTGTTATTTTTAAAGCAAAGAGATATGTAATTGGTAACGTTAATTTTTTCTGTGTGTAAATAAGGTGTTAGGCTATTGAGACCCCCCCTCCCAAATCAATTGGTTCTGGCTCAACTTCTTGGAAAATGTCCTCCCTCCTTCCCTCCTTTGATTGTATCCAAAATCTGTTTTTATATGTTTGTTATAAGGTCAAAAGCCATTTGGACCTTACAATTTGATATAAGTATTTTTTTTTTGCATTTTAATTATTGTGGTATAATTACAGACTTAATTTGTCTAAATGTGGGAGCCCTCAATCCGTTACCTCCTGCAACATTATCACTTTTAGGTCAGAGGTTCCTGAGATTATGGCACGTGGTGCTTCATGCCATTACACATAACAGATCACATAGCCTATGGAAATCATACTACAAAGGTTTGATGGGGGAACACCACCCCCTTAAAACAAGTACTAAATTCCTATTCCCTGATTTTGCAAATGCCTTGCTTTTTTCTTTTGTAAGTTTACCTCTGGAGTAGCAGCAGAGGTAAGAGAAAAGAAACACTTGTTGAAATGTAACCATAACCTTCGCTGGAATTTAAAACACGTTGGTTACCATTACTGGAATTCCAAGGCCATAAAGTCGGTGTCTTTTTTTTCCTTCTATTTTATTTTGTAAAAAGTGATAAATGTTGGTAAATATAGACCAGTAGTAAGTACTATGAAATGAAAAGCATTATGTATGTAGAACTATTTTAAGATATTACAAGAACATTTTCTATTTATAAGCAGAAAGAAATAATTTCCAGATAAACAAGACTTACGTACATGTTTTGAAGCATTAGAACATTGCAGACACACTCAGACATCACATTTTTTAAAGCAAAATAACAATAATTTTTCACATACCTTTGGAGATTTTCATCCATTCAGAGCTGAGTTAGTGGAAATCTTGTTTAATTTAAGGTGATATCTAAGGCCATTTAAGATAGTAGGTCAACATTGTGTATTCAGAAAACAAAGCACTTAGTAAATCTGTTTTAGGAGATCTTTTCACTGTGCATAGCTTTTACTGGCAAACCAAAGGAACCCAGAATGTGATCATTTGCCTAAAATGTAGTCATCACTTCAAATGATTCATTTATACCATGTGAGTTAATTGTCTTAATCTTATAATGGCCAAAAATTGGGAGGAGAGATGCTGGGTTATTTCTGGTTCATTGTGACTTCTTCACAAGGGGAAATCCTGTAAATAATGCAAATTTCTAAAATCCTGGCTCAAAGTCCTTGTTTACATGGATACCATTAGAATGTAAGCTATTTTCCCCTTCCTGGAATCCTTAATAAGAGTCCCAGCTTTTTAATAGTTAAAAGGTCGATGATTGATAATCTCATTTCTTTCTAATATAAATAACCCTAGTTTGTAGCTCAGCACACAGAGAGCTCTCAGCACGCCCACCTAATAGTATAGCAAAGAGCTTGTTTACATTTTTTGCATTCATCTTTTAAAACCTTCTGTAAATCTCTCTCAGAACTCTACATATGTGAACTGTGATATAACATATATAAATGTAACACAGCCAGTAGCTTTGGATCTCAATCATAGACTTTATCTTTAGAAAACTGAAGATGTACAGAATGGACAGGCCATATGCTATCAGTTTATTAAAATTTTAATGTCTAGGAAACTAGTCCCAGAGTAGAAAGAGCAATTTCCAAATTCCTGAATGAAAACAGACAACTCTGAATATCTTTTAGGATGAAAGGCACCCCTATTTCAGATGTCCATCATACCGATTTTATTTTACTAATTAAAACCTTAATGTTCAACTTGGATCTCCCTGAGTTGAAAGAGTTCAGTTTCTATGAGGGGGCTCCCTAGTCCAAGGCAAGTGAATATATCCCTGTAATAGGGTAATTGCTAACTTGCCTCAACTTGTTTCCAAACAATTGTAGAGCACTCAGTTTCCACTAATTGCAAAATTGCTGCTTAATTGAAGGACTCTCAGCCATCTAGGGCAGCCATTCAGCCACTGGCAGGCTCTGTGATCTCAAGCTGTGAACTGCATTTTAAAAAGGAATCCAGGAGAGAATTCTGTGGAATTCTAGGTTTCAAGTGCTGGCTCTTGTTCAATGGAGGAAGAAATCATTTGAACAAGAATCACATTAAGTTGTGTTGAGATAAATTTTCTTTATTAGGATGAATAACATGCACACATGGGCTTCAGAAGTGAATGAGCAAACTTACTAGTTACACTCTGCATCCATTTACTCTGCTTAGTATGGAGCAATGCTAAGCAATAAATGATGTTGGCAAATGAAATCCTTATGTCATTGCATGTGGGATTTAACCCTAGGAAACCTAGGAAGGTTTTCTTGTTTTCAAGCTTAGGCATATGTATCCTAAAAGTCCCCTTAAACTTCCACTTAAAATAACAGAAGTATTTAATCCTAAGTAATTTTATACTTAAATGCATCACTGGATTTCTAGAAATGCTTGTACTAAAAAGATTTAGAAAGTTCATGGACCCAATTATTGAATATATGGAATCATTATGGATGGCGGATGCAGAACAATAGAGCTCTCTAATGTATTGACATTGAAAAATTGTTGCTGGTGAGTGTTCTCTGAAAGGAAGAGGAAGGTATTCTCTTTTCTGTAGAAAAACATGAGTAGCTGGTCAGATTTGTATGGAAGCTTTTATTCAAATGTCAGTATTCAAATTCAACTCTGGGACACTTATGCTCTTCGTGAGGCAAATCTGGCTAAATATACTGGCTGCTAAGAAGTGGATCATTATTACCCTGATATCTCATTTATAAATTCCTTAACGTTTGAGGATAGGTTGCACTAAGTGGATTAGGAAACTGAATGTGGGGTGGGAGAGTGATTGAGAAAAGCTAAATAAATTTACAAGCTTCGGTGACAGCCATATAAAGCAAAAGTTTATTTCCAGAGACCCTCGAGAGTAACAAATGTTCTGTAGTTTTCCCAAAAGGTTCACTTGAAAGAACTTTTCATGGTGGTAGTAATGTCCTGATTTTGAAAGCTCCCAGAACCTAGTAGCTCTTAAATGTGCTTTCATCTTTGTTCCTTTGGTCTGACGGAAACTTTATGATAACCTTCTGTGTTTTTGACATGCCTCTCTGGAGAAAATGCAAAATAGGATTTCTTAATTCTAAGACAATATAAACAAGGAGATGTACAATTATATGACAAAAAAAATCACTGAACTTCAAATTGGCTTGTTAAAGTAAAACCTAGAAGACATTCTGTCATTAAGTTTTGTATGAAATTAAGTTATGTGATGGAAACCAAAAAAAAAAAAAAAAAAAGAGCAGTTCGAGTAATTTTAGCAACTCAGCAAAAATTGAAGTAATAGCGCCACCTAGAGAACAAAACTACCAGCTTTACCAGCCAAATGGCTTATTCCCATGTGAACCATTTTTCCAAGGCTATAGTTACTAGGATTTCTTGCCATCCCATTCAGATTTGGCAGGTGTGTGGGGGGCAGGGGGAGAGTGTGCATATGGAATTGTAGATGAAAATTTAAAACAGGCAGATCCACAACTCGATATATACACAAAGTCCTTTTAGTATTTTAATGTAGTAACCAAATAAAGAGTAGCCTGCCCAGGAACCAAGGGCTGGCCTCCTTTTTGACATTTATTATTTTTAGGGATATGTACTAAAACATTGAGTACACAGGTTCTGCTTTGATTCATTTGCCACAGGCAATTCGTTACACTTTGAGATACAGTAACACCAAATAAATTAAATAGAGAGACCTTTAAGAATGTCTTTGATCTATGATTCAATTTTGACATTAGTGATGTAAGAAGACATGTGAATAAAATAAAGGGTCATATATGTAGCAGGATTATGAACACCAAAAAATAAGAGACAAAAAAGGAGAAGGGGAAGGAAATAAGGATTCCCTTAATCTTAGAATAAAGATATATATGTGAGCCAGCATCCCCCCCCCAAAAAAAAAAATAGCAATGATCAGGAACCAATAATTTCAAATTGGCTTAAAATTCTTTGATGAAAAAACCCTATATTTAGTTCATTTTTGTGCGCTCCCATAATAGCATCCAGAATAACACTGATCGCAGAGGAGGCAGTTTGATAAAAGTTGTTGAATGAACAAATAGATTAACAGTTGCTTCTCACTAATGGAGATTCTCACTAGTGATATAGACAATGAAGAAACCTTATAGAAAAATAATTATTTGTTTCACTGACAGGAAGGCAGAAATGGAAGGAAGGAAGTTGAATAACATTGTTTGCAATATCTATGATAAAAGTCATTTGGTTAGCTTAGTTCTAAAATTTCTTATGCATAATTTGATTCACTTGGAGAATTATATTTGGAATATATGAAATGATAAAGTTCATTTAAACAGCAACTGTAAACTTATGGATTTTCTTTTAAATGTCTTGAAATTTGTAGATGCCAGTGGAGATGCCAATTTCTGTGCTTCAGGGAATGGAATATAGTGTTTCTTAAATCTGTGCCAGTTTTGGTAAGCAGAGGAAAAATAGCATGCTAACCAAAGAAAGTTGTATTGTTTGCACTTTATGTCATCCATAGTGGCAATCAGGGGCAGAAAAGTTTCATTTTTAGAAAAAAGAAAATTTTTAAAAGGGTGTACGTTTTCCAGAAAAAAAAAATTCATTAAAAGAAAGTTTTGAAAGGGGCGCAGCGAGAGAAGTAAGCTCATTGAATAAAACTTTTGCCGCATGGGATTCAGTCTAATCAGTCTTGATTTTGGAGCTGCTACCATCAGCAGTTCCATTTTCTGATGCTTGCTTTCTGCTTTCATGTGCCTTTGAAAGCTGAAACTATGCCCAAATTGAAGCAAGTTTCTCTATGCCCAAATTGAAACAAGTTTCTCTATCTTTTCACATGTTCACTTATTTCTTGAATGTGTTTTTAAACACAGACAAATTTCTTTTCCATCATGTAGAATCTGAAGGTCGAGAAATCTGCAGTCATATTGCTGGAAGGAGATGCTTGGCAGAGTCCCAGGCCACATTCCTAGGCCAAACTCTCGAAGGTATTCTCTGTCATGCAGCACTGGGAAAACACATCCAGCCCCGACATGCTGGCTGATAACGTGTCTGAAGGCACAGACGATATGCTTCTCCTGTTGAAACATAAAGCCAGCAGATACTGCAGACCTTCTGTTGAATGACAGAATCTGGATCATTTACGTTTATTATGATTAAGTTCAAAATATCAATTGTGTAAACACAGGACAGAATAGGTCGTTGAGGGTGCAGTCTGGAGGGGAGGGGGCAGTGTGAATGATCAGCACATTGTGGAAAGGAAACCTGAGTGTTTTAAATTAACTGTAAGTTCAGTGTAAGCCTGTGGTGTGACTAGGGGCTGTTAACAAATCCAACTGAAATTCTGCACCACGCCATTAGAAGCATAATACTCAAAGTCAAAAGTTAATAACTCTCTGCTTTCTAAAAAGACTGACTCTAGAATATTACCTTTGGTTCAAGAACTAAAATGGGTTGTTTGGGGTACCTCATTGCTAAATTAGTGTATGTTCCTATCATTGTGACCAGACGTATAAGGAACTTGAAAGCATTGTATGTGAGGAATTGTTAAGGGAACTTGAAATGGGTGGCTTGGGGACAAGAAGACTTAGACTGGAATGGTGAATGGTTTTTGTTTCCCTTAGCAACCTTAGTCACGTGATAGTGGCTACATGGAATGCCAGGTTGCAAGAATTCTGAAATTGTCCCGCCTCAATGAGAAAGAATGTTCTGGATTGTTGATGCCCGCTATGGCTGGGGGATTAGAGTGGCAGCATGCATCATGATGTATTTTTGTCATCCTTATTGTGAGGACAGTCTTTAAAACTTAGAAGAGCTATCATAGAGAAGAGGAAGTAGGTGTATTCTGTGTTGGCTTAGAGAGCAGACCCAGGACTGCTGATGTAAAATTAAGTACTATGACAGCTAGAAGACCTTTCAGTTCAATTTAATTAAGCATTTAATATTGAATGCTTACTTGCATACAAAGGATTTTATTAGGGCAATTTATAATCTAATAAAGAAAAAAGAGGCTTCTTTGGAATCTGGTCATTTTCTTATAAATGTCTAAACAGAGGTTGAAACCCTTTTAGAAATGACACTAATGTGGGTGGTTGGAGTAAGGGGTTCTCTGTAGTAAGTACCTTTGCACTCAAGTTTTTCTAATATACTGATCATAATAGTGCTCTTTATTTTTAGTTCAGAAACAATTCAAATGAAGACAATGATATATTTCTGTCTTTGAATCTTCTTCTAGATGGGTATAGTATCATGAACTGAGTGTCAGAAATTCTGTTTCTTTGCAAAGTGTTGTAATTTACTTTTTTCCCATTTATACGGATTCTCACAAGTTATTTTTCCTTTGGGTCAGGCAGAACAGAATGAAGAGTCCTTAGCAGATGGGCAAATGGTTTAAGAAGTTAACTTTTGGCTATGTGTGGTGGCTCACACCTGTAATCTAGCAGTTTGGGAAGCCAAGGTAGGTGGATTGGTGAGCTCAGGAGTTCAAGAACAGCCTAAGCAAGAGTGAGACCCTCATCTCTAAAAAAATAGCCAGCATTGTGGCGGGCACCTGTAGTCCCAGATAGTGGGGGAAGCTGAGGCAAGAGGATTGTTTGAGCTCAGGAATTTGAGGTTGCTGTGAGCTATGCTGTGAGGGTACTCTACCTGGGGTGGCAGAGTGAGACTCTGTCTCAAAAAAAAAAAAAAAAAAAAAAGAAAGAAATTAACTTCTAACATTAGATTTGTCAGAGAGCTTAGCAGCTGAACTAAGCAAAATTTCTACCAGTTACTTCACTTCCTGGGTACCACAGATATTAGCTTCCCAAAGAGTTTTTTTCTTTTTTTAATGTAAACGCTCAGAGAAATCGACCTCTTTCCCAACACCATCAGGCTTCAATATGAATATATCTTGTTTTACTCTTTGGTGGAACAGTTAGAGATTAACCAACAGAAGGATGTCATAAAATGCAGGCTTAGACCATGAGATGAGCAGGCCACTCCAAGGATCAATGAATATTTATTCTTTATGATCTTTCATACTGCTTTCAAGTATTAGTATTGTCAGTCAGCAGAACAGTTTACTGTCCATATCCCTTTACGATATCACATACTTTGTATATATTTCCTTCTGTTTCAAGGCTTAAAAAAAAAATTAAAGTGTTATCTACAGGGAATGATTCCTTCACTCATTAATTCACCAAGCTTTAATTGAGTGCCCAGCGGGTGCCAGGCATTGGGCACTGGGCTAGTTGGGTTTCTTTTTCCTTTATTTTTAGGTCTACTTGATAAGGAACTCCATTGATTTTCTCATGTAAAGCTTGTATTACCTATTCATATATTCTCTCCCATAGAGGTGTGCTCTAAAAAAAATAAAAATAAAAATCTTGAGCAAATTCTCTTATTTTAGAACCTCCTGCCATACTGTATTGTCATTTACTGACCGTATCATTTTGAAAGAACCTATTTCTCTGTTTTAGAGGTTGAACTTTTTTATCCCCTGATTTTCAGGTATCCTTTTGTGTTCAAAGTAAGACAACAAAAATACTTGTTAGACGTTATCTTAAAAGACATTTTGCTATTTAAGAGCATTTCGTAAGGAACTGTTTGCCGCAGTGCCTCCACAACAGAAGCCACAGTAGAAGGAAATTTCTGGACCAAAGATGCTATTTGCTTCCACTGATTTTATGATGGACTTTTTTTTCTCGCATGTACGGGATTCAGCAATGCGTCTTTAATTTGACAGTATTTATACATGCTGTGCGTTTCTCTGCTAAAAAAACCCCTTAAATTATGAGAATGTTTCCATTTACTAAAACTTGGTTTCATGATTATGTCGAATAAGGAAAAAGGCAAAAGATCATTTTTGTGAGTGCTATTTTGCCTTTAAGCCTTAGTTAATAACTTATTTAACTTTAGCAATTAAATTGACAGCATCTTTTATGAGTTTACTAAAAACACACTCCCTCATTAGGTGTCCCTTCGCTGTGAAGTCAGGTGGTGATTTTGCTCTGCTGTGTAAGAGTCTGTGTGTGGTATTCATGGATCTTGTAAATATCCATGGGGCATAAGTTAGCTCCATGAGAAATGTTTAAGCTCTTGATATGGAAACGAGGAAGTGACAAGGAAGCAAACATTTGCATAGTTCTTTTGGGAATGGCAAAAAAAAAAAAAAAAAAATCACAAGTTGAGGAAGTGGGAATAGGTCCCACTTCTCTTCTAATACAAAACCTAATCCACGTTCCTAGCCTTCTCTCTCACACTTGAGCAGGGCAGTCAGGCAGAGGACAGTCACGCTGTCTATTTCAGTGACCATTCACTTGCACTGAGAGCTGTATTCACCTGCTTATGGATAGCATTCAACAAAGGGTAACCTGATAAAGTAGATAATGCTTTTTAAGTGTGAATTCTTTTTTGCATTGCATAATTTTAAAAAATAATTATGTGCAATGGTTGAGAAGCAATACAAGATGACCTTATCCTAAATGTTTTGTTAATCATGAAAATGTCTTGTCATTAATAAAATTTATTTTAAGTTGCTTTTCCAAAATTATCAGATTTTTTTCCCCTGGGTTTCACATCCCTAACGATGACTTTCTTAAACTTGGTAGCATCTACTGTCCCAGAGCCTCTCATGGCTCCTCAGAGTCAGTCATCTAAAAACCTAGAAGAACCTTCACCACAGCTGTTCCAAGCCGCATGTGGGGGTTATAAAAACTTGTCCTCATGTAATGCCCTAGTTAATTGTTGGTACTAGAACCAAAATTTGGTTGGTTTGTCATCACTAAGATTCCCACATGATTTCACTGGCGAAAGTCATGTGGACAAGATTGCATACTTTGATAATAACCTTGTTCGAATGTGTAGTAGTCCATACATTAAAACATGCACTCACACATCTCATTTCATTTGATCTTATAAATAACTGTAAGAAAAAGGTTGGGTAGATATTATTTGTATGTAACCAAGGGAGAAACTGAAACTTAGAGAAGCTAAATAATGATCAGAAATATATAGCTATAGAACCAGAGCAAGGGTTATAGAGCAGTAACTTTACCCATTCCTCTTACTACCACTCGGGTTGTCTCTAGCTGTGACTGCAGTATTCAAGTAAGACACTGCATTTCACCCTTGCTGCTCTAATGTAGAGGGCCTAGAGCAGGTGCAAGCTGATATTGTCACCCTAGCCTAGTATCCACTTTTTTCTCTACGGCAGAATCTGACACCCTTCTGTGTGCCAAGGAAGAACATAGTAATGGAAAGATTAAAAATGTTTATCCTCACAAGTTTTTGAATTTAGTTTTTTTAAGGGAAAAACTCTTGAAAGGAGAGAAAATGAATATATGATTTTGATGTGTTGTTCCTCAAGATTTGTAGTTTTAATTTTGCTTAAAGCTAAGGAACTTAGTAAGTGAGCTAGTGCAGATGCTAATAAAATAGAACACAATATACACAGGGTTCTCAAACATGATGATCAGGCTGGGTGCATGGTTCATGCCTGTAATCTTAGCACTTTGGGAGGCCAGGTCTGGAGGATCACTTGAGGCCAGAAGTTCAAGACTAGTCTGAACAAGAGTGACACCCGATTGCTATAAAAAATAAAAACAAAAATTAGCCAGATATGGTGGTGCTTGCCTGTAGTCCCAGCTACTGAAGAGGCTGAAGCAGGAAGATCACTTGAGCCTGGAAGTTTGAGGTTGCAGTGAGCTGTGATAATGCCGCTACACTGTATCCTGGGAGACAGAGCAAGTCTCTCAAAAACACAAACAGACAAACAACAAATTAGTGATCCTCAGAATTAATACTGAAATTAAGAAATGATAGATACATATATGAGGGCCTATTATCTGAGATTTATGGGTTTGGGATAGGACCCCTAGGCCTATGTTATGTTCAGAAATTTCTACAGGTGGTTCAGATGTATAGGAAAGTGTGGGAATTGCTGAATTAGAAGCCAAGTTAATTGAATATCTTGTGATTTAAAGGAATCTATCATTGACTTCATCATCCAAATACTTGGATTAAAATATGGTTAGAAGGGATTTGTGGCATTGTAAATCATCAGAAATCCAGGGGCTTTGAGATAGGAGGCCTGCTGAGGATTTTCCTCTGACTTGAAAGAAATTTTCTGGTATGAAACTTCCACATGAGAGCAAAAGACCTGGGACAATATTTCTGAATCCCAGGAATGAGTCTGTTCCCATGTCTAACTCTTACGAGGTCTTTGATCTTGGACAAGTTTACTTAAATTCTGTGTACCTTGACCACTGAACAGAGTATTGGCAGGGATTAAATGTGCTAATACATGTGAAGTTCTTAGATCAGTGTTTGGCATAGTAGATGCTTAATGAATTTCAACCACTGTTTTTAGTATGAATACTTTTCAGCTCCAAAAAAACCCCCCACCAAAACCATATTTTAAGTGACTTATTGTCAAGATAATCAAAAGCTTCACTAGTAGGCTTCATAACTAAAACTTTGAGTTGACAAAACCCAAACTCTGTTTTGTTGTAATTCTCTGGGTCTAATTTGCTTACTCATGCCTTTTTCTGCTTCTTTCAGCCATCTAAATCCTATTCATTCTTTAAGACCCAGCTGGAATTCGACCTTCTCTGGAAAGATTCCTGTCCATAATAAACCTGCCCTATCTAGAGTTCCTGGGCCATTTATGGTCTGCACCTCCTAACTTAATAGTTAATTGTATAAGCAATTAAGTTATTATTGTGTGTCTTTGCTGTGTCAGATCCTATGCTAGGAGTTGGAGATAAAATGTTTTAGTCAGTCTAGAAAGATGCTGTAGAGCAGCGGTTCTCAACCTGTGAGTCACGGCCCACAGGAACTGTATTACAGGGTTGCGGCATTAGGAAGGTTGAGAACCACTGCTGTAGAGTGTTTTGCTCAGGATACTCTTTTGACTTGAAAGAATCATTTTGTAAATAGAAATTTCTTTCTTTCTTTCTTTCTTTCTTTCTCTTTCTTCCTTCCTTCCTTCCTTCCTTCCTTCCTTCCTTCCTTCCTTCCTTCCTTCCTTCCTTCCTTCCTTTCTTTCTTTCTTTCTTTCTTTCTTTCGAGATAGATTGTGTCTATACCCTGGGTAGAGTGTCATGGCATCATAGCTCACAGCAACATCAAACCTCTTGGGCTCAGGTTGTCCTCATTTCATGCCTCCCGAGTAGCTGGGACTGTACCTGCCCACCACAACCTGCAGCTTGTTTTTCTATTTTTAGTAGAGTCAGTGTCTCCCTCTTGCTCAGTCTGGTCTTAAACTCCTGAGCTCAAGCAATCTACCTGCCTTCCATAGTGCTAGGATTATAGGCATGAACCAACACACCCCACCATAAATAGAAATTTCTTAATGTAGCCCAGGCCTGGCATCCACATTCCTGGGCTTGAAGATCAAGTTTGATTTTAGGTCTACCACTTACTAGCTCTGTGATCTTGGGCAAACTACTTAAATTCTCTGCACTTAAAACAATGTTGAGGGAAATTCTTTCCCCCCATCTTTGTGTTTCCAGAAGGGTACTTGCTTCCTAAAAAGGAATACTAGCAAAGAAATATTCTGGACTCTTATCTTGTCCCTATTACCTACTCGTTTCTATGAAAAGACAAGAGATCTGGTATCTTCCGGAGCATGTGAACCAAAGTAATGGACCCCTGCACTGATGCTGCGCCTGACCCTTCAGTTTGATTCTTGTTGGCAATTTGTTTCTATGCTATTCTCAATTCAAAATCCCAAAGGGAAGAGGTATATGATTACCAGAAATGTGTAATGGCAGAAAGTTGAATAAATGGCTAATTTTTTCAAAGTTGCATGAGATATGGTCCTTCTCCTCAAGAACTAAGTTTGCCTTTTTTCTCACACCTATTTTAGCATTAACTCTACAATCAGATTGAAAACCCTTTGAAAGCAAAAACGTGTCTTAGCCCCCATAGCACATAGCTGAGTGCTGGGCACATACATAGTAGGCGGCCCTGTAGGTACTTGCTAAGTGATTCAACATGTTTTCCCACATGGAAAAGAAATATTTCCACATTGTTATTATCAACAAGGAAGACGTTTTTAATGGAAAATCAATTCTGGCTAAGAATCTATAAATGAGTTACGGTTTCCAGCTTATGCGCCAGAAGCTCACCAACATTGAACTCTTCCTGGATTCTTTGTCTTGCTTTTATGGGTTATGCATGCTAAGAGGATAGCAGATCAGACATTATAATCTTCTGTTCTATAAAATATGATCTATATTGAACAAGACCTGCTCTCCATTTCATTCCCTCTCTTGGGAATGGCCTCTGTGCATATGTCAGTTACAGCATGTACTGCCTTGTTGATATAAGTGTCTAATTCGGGCCCCATAGTCTCTTTAACAGAAGTCCCAAAGGCAGAGATTCTGTCTCATTCATTTTGGTGTCCCCAGTGTGTGTGCGCAGAAAATGTCTGTTAAATGAACACTTAGTTAAAAAGTAAATTTTAGAAAAAGGCTAAAATCGCTGTTGTCTTAAGCTGCCAGTCTGACAGGTTGAAATCTAAAAGAAAGGCTTTCACAGATAAGCTAAATACAGAAATTTGGGTGACCTTTGTAGCTCTGAAGGGAGAAAAGGCAGAAATGAAGATTAAAAAATATTTGTTTTTTTTTCCCCCATCATGGAATAAACATGTTCTATAGTTGACTTCTCTTCAAATGAGGGGATTACAGAAACACAGCTGGTTCTGACTTTCATCTTCAGCTGACCAACCAGAACTCTGCTGATGAAACAGGAGCTTATATCTATGCCCTTGACATAGAATTTGGAGGTAGCAGCTCCTCATCTCTGTGTTCACAGGCACCTTGCACAGAGGCCTTATCTAATCAAAATAGGAATCTCTTACTTGCTTTTTCTGAGTTCCAAGTAGCTGGTTTTCTAACCCAATGTCTGGATAGCAGCACCAAGTTGGAGTACCTTCTTTGAATTCTCTTATGTGGTTATTTCTAGCCTTTTGGAATGTTTCACTTTAGGAAGGTAGGAAAGCAGCCCTTGAATTTTTCTGATTAGTTTAACATTGTGGTTCAGCTTTGACAATCCATTTAATAGGAGATCTGTTTTCCAGATGACTGTACATATGGAGATGAGAAACTCTTTGGGTTTTACTTTTGCCATTTTTAAAGAGTGGTTTTTCATTCAATCTCTAAATTTGGGGTAAAAGGTCCTCTGGGAGCATTTTCAGAAGTGTTTGAAGTTTGCATTTGATTTTGGAGGTAATTTAGAGGCCTACCTGTATGTGACAGGTACACTTCTCCAACAACTATACCCGTTGCAGGAATAAGGGCCATCTTGTTGGGTTATTCATTCAACATTGATCTCACATTCATGTTCAAGTCAGTATCCTGACAGTTTACTCCTATATATGTCTCCCTGACTTCCCTAGCAGGCTTTACAGAATTTTGAGCATGTTCAACTGCAGATGGCCACATATGGACTCATTTAACCACATTTTCCACTTCAGGTCAGCCTGCTCTTGTTTTTTTGTTTATAGTTAGAGTCTATCCTTTGGAAGTTCTCTCTCCTCTCCACTATTTCGGTATCTCAGGCACTTTGGAATTGAGTCCCATTCTCCTCTTGTATTTGCCCCTGGCCACCCCTCAAACTTTTGTTATGTTTTACAAAAGTTGTTTGTAGAGTTGCCCTTTACAATTTACAAAGTCCTTTTTCATCTACTCACAATCCCTGGTGTGATGTTGAGAATTAGGCAGGGTAAGTGTACTTATCCTCATTGTATCACAGAGGTGAGGCAGCATGTTTACCCATGAATATGTCCAATTTGTTGCTAAAAAGTGGTCAAATGCCAGCTGTTTCATAGGGTCAAATTACCAGAAAAGTTAGGCAGCACTAGGACTTGAGTCTTCAGCCCAAAGTCCCAGGGACTGTCTTCTGTGCCCACTTGTCCCACCTCAAAGTTTTTTCAAGGACAGTGTGTCCCAAACAGAGATGGTACCCACCCGACTTATAATTGTTGTCACTAGTAGAACGTACACAAGCAAAGGAAAATTCTGGAATATCTGTTGCATAAAAGCATTATGGGAGGTGGTTTGGGGCCAAAAATTAAGCCACTAGACTAAACATTTTTATTTAAATTGATTATTTTTATTTAATTTTTTGATAATTTGTAACATTCAAAAATCAAAATAGTATTAAAAAGAAATTGAGGAGTCTCACTCCACTCATGCCTGAGTCACCTGTTTCCCCAACACACACCGTCAATAGATGATCATTTGTGTTATTTTCTTGGGAATCCTTTATAGTGTGTTTAAGTAAATACAGATGAATATATTATCATTTTTCTCCTTTTTTTTTTTTTTTTTTTTGTAGTTTTTGGCCAGGGCTGGGCTTGACCCTGCCACCACTGGCGCATGGGGCCGGCACCCCACTCTTTTGAGCCACAGGCACCACCCATTTTCCTCCATTTTTTAAACAAAAGATATTATTTCATATATATAATGTTTTGCCCCTTCTTTTTGTCACTTATGCTTCAGAAAGCTTTCCAGTTTAGTATATGGGGGAAATAACTCATTCTTCTTCATAGTTGCATAGGTTGTAAGTATGTGCTATCATTTATCTACTTTCCTATAGCTGGAAAGTGGGCTATGTTTAGTATTTTTGCTAATATATATCTTGCTGCAATTAATAGTGTTGTATATACATCATTTTGTACACCTGTATCTGTACATCTGTTCTCACAAGTGGAATTGCTGGCACCTCAGGAAAATTCATTTCTATTTTGATAGATACTGCCTAATTGTCCTGCAAAGGGCTTGGACTGTTTTTATTTCCACTGTTAGTGGATAAGAATACCTGCTTCTCCATCGCTTCACCTAACAGTGTGTGAGATGAGATGAGAAATGGGAGGTGAACTTCTAAGTGAAGGGTTAGTCTTTTATCTCATCTCAAGTTTGCAGTGGGAATACTAGACTGTTCCAAGAGCTGGCAGAGGCATCAGTTCCAGTGGAAATAATGCCTGACCAAACCACAGCCATGAGTTTGTGCCAGTTCTAGTGATACACATGGAAGGGACCCATGTCGCCGCTTGCAGAATTTCCTGTCATGGAAAGTTGGTGCATTCATTATTCACCTAACTAGCAATGATGGATCTAAAGAGCACTGTGGTGTTTATTAGAACAGAAGGGAGAATTGTTCCATCACAGTGCACTGTGTATGGCCTTTTCTCAGCTGTTACCATTTTTTTCCAGGAACTGAGTTCAAGAGATGTATCTTCAATCAGAGGAAATCTCGCTAAGCTTGGAACTTTCATACCCCAGGGATTCATTTTTGAGGAATGATTTTATTCTTCCCCCAAGATTTGTAATTAACTAGTACTTTATAAGAGAAATTACAAATGCCCAAATGTGATACAAACATTGAACTCTGATGTAATATTGTTGGATTTCTTCCTTAAAGCTGCCAGGCAGTTTCCTGCATTAGACAGGAATCATATAAAAACACCGTTATCTATGGCCTAGATAACAGCTTCACATTTTGAAAGGCATATATTCCAGGTCATCCTCACATAACTCTTTACCATTAAAGATTGATTCTTAGTCTACTTTTTTCTGAGGATGGAAAAAAAATCTCCCTTCAGTTCTATTGCATTAAAAGTGTGGTAAATGGAGCCAGGCAGAGTGATTACTGCTTCCAAATAGATGTTCTTCCCCCCCCCCCCCCAATAGATTTGTTGATGGGACCACTTTTCAGGGGCAAGCCACTTTTCCTTTGTATGGAGCAGTTGCAGTTGGATAATTGCGTTGATATTTGGCACACACAAGAGATCATACTGGGGCACATGGGTAGATAGCCAAAGGCTAGCTGACACACCACTGACAAATACACATTTTCTTTTGTAAATAACACCAGTGAAGGCTTTCACAACAGGCATTTCCAGTTTTGTTCTCAGGCTCCTTGCAGCTGCTTCTCTACAGGTCTGCTCTCTTCCCAGGGCCAGTTGTGGCCAGGCACAGGGTGTTGTGTTTTGTGCCATCATCAGGTAACCCAGCGTCAGCCCGGGTATGTTTTGTATCAACTCCGTGTGGCTCTGGGGTCCAATGGCCTTGTCATTCACACCAAGAGCCTCTAGGTGCTAGTTTGATGGGAGACAACTCATTCCACGACCCTCATTCCTTTGGCTATTTTGACTCAATTGGTCTTGTTGACACAATCTGTGAGTGTCTGATGCTCCATCCATGTTGGACCATCTGCTGTCTTTGTGGTCTTAACCAATGGTCCAAATTACTCCTTGAGAATAAATTTAAGAGTTTCTTGCTGTACCTCAGCCCCTCAGCTGTATTCCTGAACAATAGGACAAATGAGCCTTAAATGCAGTGGCATAAGGTGTCAGACCACAGGATTTTGAGGGGTGCTTTAGGTGCTATAAAGAAAGATTTTAGGTCACAATTATGCTTTCAAAAGGCACAATGACACTTGAGCCTTGATTGAAAACTCTTAAGTAGACTTGACAGAGGGAGTATTTGGTAGTTATGCAACTGGTATGAAAAATACATGGGTCTATTCCAATACCTGAAGAGATCTTCTCAGGGAAAGAAGCATTCTGACATCTCATCAAGTTACTTTCATGCATAGTTTGTCAGTATTATTCTCGTGAGAATAATTCAAGATTTAGCAAAGGTAATAATGGTGGAATATTAGGGTGATGTTAAACCTCTGTCAAATGAGCACAAACAAACTGCTTATCAGAAATTACCACATAGAACTTTGCTTAATAAGTAAGAAACCAGTGCATGGGGTCTGCAGGATATCTCTGCCAAGTGGACCTCCCTCAAAAAAGAAGACACTTCATCCATATCTGACTCAATATGGAGAGAGACACTGCCAGCCAGCCCTGGTTCCTGTTCCATCTTTACCACAGACTAGGTGTATGGTCTTAGGAAATTTACTAAATCTCCTCAAGCCTCAGTTTCCTCAGCTATAAACTATGGATAATTAATTTACCCACTTCATAGTTAATAAACGTTAACTATTATTTTTTACCCCCTTTAGGCTAGAGTATTGTGGGTGTCATTATAGCTCACACAATCTCAAACTACTGGGCTCAAGTGATCCTCCTGCCTCAGCCCCCTGAGTAACTGGGACTACAGGCATGTACCACCATGCCTGGCTACTTTCTCTATTTTTTGTAGAAATGGGCTCTTGCTCCTTCTTAGGCTAATCTGGAAGTTCAAGCCCTAAGCAATTGCCCCATCTCAGCCTTCCAGAGTGCTAGGATTACAGGCATGAGCCACTGTGCCTGGCCAGCTATTATATTTCAAATCATGTTTAATACAAAGAACAGCTTAATATTATTTTTCATTTATATAGCTACTCAAAGCATCTTCCAAAGGTATCACCCATATACCACCCCCACAAAAAATATAGTGCTGCATTTATTTATAGTTACCTTATAAAAATACAGTCCTCACCCTGCGCTTACATTAAATATATTGGTATTTGAGTTTGCATGTCATCTGCAGGAATCAGTGCTTAATGAAAAGGGGTGGAGACCAACAGATGTTTTCCCAGGCCTGTTATTCACAGAAGTGAATGTTTCCGTATAGGAACATTCTGATGGCTTCACTGATGTGGACATTTTCATGGATCTTTGGTCATCTGAGATTTTAATATTTTTCCTTATATTTTATCATACCTCTGGAGCACAGCCAGTTTCTTGAATAGAGTCCACATGGCTCATTATCTTGACTAGGACCTGGAAACGGCCATACTTGTGCTGTTCAGATGAACAGTGACAACTCAGAAGAGTTGGGAGCTAGAGTAGAGTAGTGGACAGGAGAAAATATTCCATTATTTTTCCTCCTCTATTAAGCTATGCGTAATGAGCCCTTTCCTGTGCTTTACAGTAAGTAATTAAAGGAAATTATAGACTTGGATGTAAAAATAACCCCAAGGACAACTGGATGCGTGGAGCCACCTGTTTTCTCCACGTGTACGCAAGGTTAATCCTTGTTGCCATGCAGAACATTGAGTTTCTCCAGAAAGAGTTTCATGTCCTCACATGTTTTGGCATCTGCCCACATGCTTCTGTGTGGTATGACTCTGCGTCCCAGGAGGAAGGCTGTGGTGTGTGCCTCTGCGCTTCAGTGGAATTTAACAAACTGATTCCCGAAAATGGTCTCATAAAGGTGAGCAACAGAGAGCTAATAGCCTTCTCTTGCTAATTTTATCTTTTTTGGCAGGATTTCTGGAGAGTAGTTTGAAAAGAAATGTTATTCTTTTGTCTCTAGAGGCAACTTGCCTTTCTCATTTCTTTCCCTACCTGTTTTTGCCTCTCTTGCTTTTTATAGTTTAAATGTTCTACATACTTCAGGGTTTAGGGTGTAATCTAGTGAGGTCCATTCGTCAGGTGAGAGTTATCCATCCCATGCTCATTTTTGCCCTTCTGGGTTAATGACTTTGAAGCTTGCCAGTTTGGTCCTAAGATGGGTTTAATTATGTACAGATATTCTTTCTATAATGGAAATTGCTCAAGTAACTAATTAACCACAAGAATATACTAGCGATGGAAAATTTCAAGGGCACCATCTGTGTAATAACTGGGAGGGGCATGCCTTTACCGCAGCCCTGGGGTCCATTAAAAGTGTGGTTGTGGAATGACAGTGTGTGCTGGGTTGTTGGGTCTCAGCTGTCAGAATCACCATAGCATCTCATGGCAGGAACTTAGGGGTGTCCAGCAATACTTGAAAAGCATCCTATTGATTACAAGTTGCCAATTCTGAAGCAAGAAACTGAAATAAAATAGACTGGTTTTAACTTTTTCTCTCTCTAAAAAAAAAATTATGATTGTTCTGGCATGTTCCCAGTCTTTACATAAAGGCAAACTTCTTTTCACTTTATCCATGGGTCTGAGAGTTACTACATGTTCTCCCCTTTGGGACAAAGAACGCAATTGTGTCACCCTTGCCTTATTTATTTATGTACATTTAGGGTACCTGCTGATTCTTGGATGCAGCTCTGCTTAGCTCTCACGACATCCCCTGCTAATAGGTGTGTGTTGTGTGTCACTGGGAGGAGGCGGTCCCTTAGCTGTGTTGACATCTGTACTTTTCAATGTAGGGCTGAAGGTGGAACCCAACATACTTGAGATACCACCTAGGAAAACAGGGCTATGTATCATCTCAGCTCCACCCATTTGCAAATGATTTAACAACAGCACTATCAGGGTTCCACTGTGAGTCATTAGAATTTGGACTGGTGAACTTGGTGACTTCCTCATATTTGGAAACCAGCAATCTCTGTTGTCCTTTGTAAAAAGCCTACACAGTGGACCAGTCTCCGGGTGAAACTGCCCCCATCCCTTAAAATGTTCATCTCAAATAATTTTACACTTTTCTCTGGGTTCTGCTTTATTTCAACCATTTTGGGTATTTTAGTCTTAAAGCAAATGATCCCAAATATTGGACACCAACTGAAAAATTGGGTTACCTGCTGGAACACTTACTGAAGTGGAGTTGGGTTGGAGAGTGGCTTTTGATGCTTGACACTACACTAATATATTTTAAGATTTTGTTGTTGTTGCTGTTGCTGCTGTTATGTGAGTTGTTTAGTTTTGTTTAAATTTACTGGTACTTGGTAGGAGAGAGCTGGATCCGTTGGTTTTAGGACGAATTAAGAAATAAAAAATCTGCCAGTTATCCCTGCCTGTGTCTCTGTTTCACCATTTCAGGACAGAAAGGTCTCAAAAGGACCAACAACATCTGTCTGAAAATAATATTGTGCCTAGAAATCTGCTATGTGCTATAGCTGCTTACACGTATCATTTCTAATAGGATTCTGATTGAGTGAGAGATATTAGGTTCTGTTAAGTGATCAGGGAGGCCAATGATGCTTGCTCTTGCCTTGCAGCAATTAGGTAAAAATTCATGATTGAACAGAAGTCCAGATTTAGGTCAATAGTACTGTATAAAATTCTTACTCATCCAATCACGTTTATAGGTATCCTGCACTTTATGACATAACCACAATAGTGGAAAAGCCAGTTGACATAAAAAGAACTCATATTTTACTTAATGCTATTACAAAAGCAAAGATGTTTTCCCACATAAATGTCCCCATAAAACAAGTTGAACCGAAGGCGGAAGATGACAGGTAACCCTATGGCATGCTGAGAAAGTCCCATAATACTTAAGTTGACTTAAACCCTTTCATTCCCTTATCTGGAGCAGCTTCCTTTCTCTTTATCATTTAGTCTGTTCCTTCTCAACTTTAATAAGCATATGAGTCACCTGAACTATACTATCTTGTTGAAGTGCAGGTTCTGATTAAGTGGGTGCACTGGGGGAGGGGAAGCTGAGCTTCTGCATTTCTTATAAGCCCCTAGAATCCCCTAGAACAGCTGATCCACCTTACACGTTGAAAAATAAGATTTTATTTAATTTCAGCTCATGGAAGTTTATTTTCTACCTTAGTCACCTAAACCCAGGCCCCCATAAATTTCTTCTTTTGTTGGAATATTTTTTAAGTAACAAATTTGAATTGCATTAGTACACTTTATTTATAAATGTAGCACTCAAAAAACTCTCTCAAGTTTCAGACTTTAGGTTGCATAAAATTAAATTCATACTTGAAAATTTTCTGTAAATTCCAAAGTCTTTATGGGTATTGAAGTACAATGTAAATGCCTGTGTTACAATGACATTTGTTTTTCTAGCTCTATATTCACCAGTTTCCAAAGTTATGATCATCTAGGAAATTTTTCCCTGCATTATTTCACAGAAGTTGTAGGATACCTGTCATTAAATGTGACGCTTATTTTATAATTTTTCCAGGTTCTTCATTAGGGAGAGGGTCGTTGAAAAATTCTTGGAAACACCTGTAATTAATTATCTTCTTCATTAATGTCATCATTTACCACATATGGGAATTTGATAAATAATACATTGCTTTTGATAACTCAATAGTTAGAACATTGTGAAATCTAAACTTTAGTGAATTATGTAACACATCTGACCTGAAATTCTAAAGAAAACCAAATCCTAATTAAAGAGGTTTAACTTTTTAATTGAATGTCAACTGCCATTTCCTATAAAATAAAAAATAGTAGATTTAAAGTATATTATGAAACATTTTCAGATAATCTCACTTGATATGCGAGTGGCTTGAGTATGCTTAATGCTAAGGCTTCTGAATTATAGACTAGAGGTGTGTGCCATTGATATAGTGTCTCTCTGTGACAGGCAGAGGAGGAGGGTACAGATGAGACTGGCAGTTTGGGATGACTCTAGCTTTCGGGAGACTCCATCAATTATAGGAAAACAAGTAGTTTAGGAAATAGTGGTGGAAGCACTTAGAACCTGTTGGATGGTGGCAGCAGGGCCTGCGGTCAGGATGCCAGGTAGGATATTCTCTGCCCAGTTCTGGTCCTTGTGCTGGACATTATTTATCCTTTATTCTGAATTCATGACATTTCAGCTCACTTTAAGACATCCTGCTCATATTTTAATTGCACCTTCCCAAATAGTAGTCAGATATTACCAGCACAGAGTGGTGCTGGTAACATTCAGTGTGTTGGGGGAGCCTAGTTTATGCAGGGTATTATATAAATTCCTCTAGGTCAGTGGTTCTCAACCTTCCTAATGCCGTGAACCTTTAATACAGTCCAAAGGAGTCATGATCCACAGGTTGAGAACTGCTCCTCTAGGTGGTAATTCAAGGGAGAATACTTAGTCCCTATCCTTAGAGAGCATGGGGTCTAGTTTTGCTCTTGAAGAAAGCTAGACCTCCTGCCACTGGCAAAAGTCTTATTTTTTCAGGGATAGGTTGGGGAATACTGGGAGGTGCTTTCTATCAAAGATGCATGTAAATATATCCATCAAATTAATGATTCAGGATAATATACAGTTGTTTTTTTTCCTCACGGAAGTTACAAGTGTGCATTACTCTGGATGTGAATTAAGAATCAGCAATCTCTCCAGCATTCTTAGTGACTTTAAATAATGTCTGCAAGTTTCACGTAACGCCATGGGTGCACCAGGGGAGCACAGGGTCCTCTTCTATGAAAGATTGTGTTTTGTAGGTAATGATTTCGGATATTCTCATCTAAGACATAGACCACATTATGGTTAGAAACTACATTTATAAAGGTACTTCCTGGCTGAGTGCTAGTTAGATTAGACTGCTGGCCCTGTGCACCAGGGGTGGCAGGTTTGAACCTGGCCTGGGCCTACTTAACAAAAAAAAAAAAAGAAGAAGAAGAAGAGGATACTTACTTCAGAGCTTTTTATTATCTGCATTATTAATTATACCATATATTATTTACTAAAATATTTATTTTTAATTGAATGGCCATCCAGATAAGTAGGTGAGTATCTATAATGATCCTTACAATTTTTTTCCATTTTATTTATGGATTTCAACTATCTATTATTTTCTTTGAGGAATTTGTATAGGGATTTTTGTGGTAGTGGTTTTTTATTTGTTTGCTTTGTCTTCTTATCTAAGCAATATATATGTAATGGGAAAATAATGTAGAGAAATAGAACAAACCAGTCTCTGTAGTTTAAGACCGGTTTTCTTGGGAACCTAGAGTTCTGACCTTATTCTATCAGGGGAACCACAGTGAGTGGAGGAGTTGATTAAAAACTCAGGTCCTCTTTCCTTCTGTATGAAATGGGGATAATTATAGTTACCTGCACCTCTAGGGTCCTATGAGTCTTAATTACTTAATATTTGCAAAGTGTTTGGAGATCTTTGAATTAAAAGTGCTGAACATAGAATCAAAGTTCAGTGTAATTAGAACTGGAATGAAAGTTTGTCATCTCCCCTCCCCTCTACCTCTGTCCTGTTCTTCTGCCAACCTAGATGTCACTGACGGTCACAGCTACTCAACTCTGCACACTTCTCCCTAACTGCTTTCCTTTCTGCACCTCACTTCAGCTTCTAAACTTATAATTGATTCATCAATGATTCATTTAAAAGATATATTCAGGCCTTTAACTCCACTCTTATATGAGGTTGGACAATTAAATTCATGAACTAGTCCTAGAAAAAGCACTACATACATAAACTGCTAAATATCACTATGGTCACCTTTGAAGTACTCCCCTTAGAAAGCTTTACACCAACACCAGCACCTAGTTCATCCTTCAAAGCAATTTTGGAACTCTTTCACTGGAATAGTCATCAGAGCTGTTGTTGTATGAGGTCTGAAAATTAAGTTTTGAACTCATCCTAGAAAAAGGCCATGCCCTGGTGTGAGTGTGTAGCTTCTCAAGGGGAGTACTGCCAAGGTGACCATGGTGATACTCAGCAAGGAGGTATGGAGCATTTTTTCTAGGATGAGTTTGTGAACTTAACTGACCTCATCTGACTAATATTTGTTTTTAAAGTTCAATAGTCACTAAGAGTAAAATCAGTCAATTAGTTTTTTCCAGTCTCTCATTCTTTCAAACCCTGCTCATGGTGGTAAACTGGTCTTCTTGCAACATTCCCCTGCACAGAAACTCTCATTGGTTCTTCAGTAGCCATATGCTGACATCCAGACTCTTTAGCGTACCTTCAGAGCCTTCCCAAATCTGGCAATCTTTTGATCTTATTTCTCACTATTACTATTCCAAGTCTTCTCCCCAGACAGCACTCCATGCCGTCCCATCTCTGTGATGTTAATCAAGCTGCCATTCACTCACTTGGACCTTTTCTGGATATGCCACAAACTCTTCCAATCGCCACAAAACATCTCTTCATTCTCTAACTTCTTTCTCTTTACAAAATGTTGTTCATGCCTTTCCTGGACTGTTTCTACCTTTATATTCTAATTAAATAAATGCTCTACCTCCCTCCTAGACTATAAGACTGGAAAGGTAAACTTCAGTTCTTATGGTGAATAAATAAAAGGAGGGCTAATGTATGGATGCAGTGAACTGGATGCAAATGAAAGATTTTTACTGATTTGTAAAATTTATTTAAGGTGGTCGCTTAATTGGTTGCATCATATATGTTAGAAATGAAATATTAGTTAATAATTTCTTCAACATTACCATTATTGCTTACAGGAGTGTCTAAAATGAGCTGTCATATCTTTAAATTGTATTTAAACCCAAAGGGGTGGAGAACAAACAAAACTTTGCATTTTTTCCCCTGTATGTCCGAATTTTCTATACTATTGTTTAGTTCCCATTCTCAGCTTTGGCCACAGAAACTTCATCCCAATAAGCCAAAATTTTTGCAGTTTTCTCTTAGAAGAAGACTGTATTGTCTGAAATTCCACCCACCGAACTAGTCAAACTTTGAACTTGAAGGGTTGTGGAGGTCATGATTAATTCAGTCCTATGAAGTAGTATCTTAATGGTGCTGCCTTCAGAAAGCTGGGCTTCAGGATACACATAACTTCAGGAAACTGTGCCCACATTTTATTAGCTCCCTCATTGTCATAGCTTCTGTCCTCTCTGCAGTTAATGTTCTAAAAATGGCAGCATGTCCTGATGGTGAAATCTTGGATCAGGAGACAGGTGACCTACTAGCTTCATGATATTTGACAGGTTACTCAACCTCTCCGAAGTGTAATTGCCTCATCTGTATAATAGGGATAGTGATACCCATCCTGTCTCCTCGTACAAATGAAATTAAATGATGCTTGTGAATGTTCTTTAGTTTCTTAGACAAATGTAAAGAGATGATGTTGTCATGGACATTATTCTGATTGAATGTTTAAGACTTCTGAGTCATGCTTAGAACTAAATTTTATATCAACTTCATTCATTTTTTTTAGTCATATGTACTTTATTGAACTTTCTGAGAGTGGAGCTGAGAAAACCTTCCTACCATTTTATACATGTGGTTGAGTTGATTGTTTTAAGCCTTGGAACAGAATTAGCACCAATGGGCATATGAAGGATAAATAGACATATTGACTAATGATCTACTTAGCATATTGCACGGACTCTATCTTTTGTGTAATAAACACTCATCTGAAGGTTGAAAATGAAGAATTGTCATGGGAGCTTTCATTTCATCTTTTATGATTTTCTAATATAGTATATGCAATTATTAATCGATGAACTTAGCAGAATAAAAAAGGAAGTTAACAGACTGAAAACTATAAATTTTAATATTATTATTGTTATTATTACTACCACCGCCTATTTTCCAAGTCTTCTATTGAACTGTTAGTAATGCAGTAGGAAGGAGTAGGACAGTTAGTATATTGAAGTATAATTTTCTTTTTAATTATTCAAGTAAAGTTTTACCCTATTCAAGTTACTCAAGAAAGCACTCAATTGCTCCTGGCTGACAATTGCTGTCACATTCCTTCCAGCTTATAATTTGGTGTCAATATAGCCTAACCTATAGAATTTCACCGAGTTCATGAATGCTTTCCAGATGAAAAGACTTCCCATAAAAATTATGTCAGAACTATATTTTTTCTTAGTTTAATAAACCTATTAGTTTTCTACCTATTATTACAATTACATTTCTCTGTGTTAAGCATTACGGGGAATCAGACATGATTCATTCCCTCAAAGAGCTTCCAACTGATCCCTTTTCCAACTGACAACTGACTATAATTCATGAATATAGTTAATAAGTAGGGAATAAAGTACTAAACGAGATATAATGTGGAGCTTCAGAGAAGGAAGGTCATATGTGTTGGGGTAATTAGAGAAGGTGGCTTGATGCTTGAACTGGGTCATGAAGGATGAGCAATATTTACCCAGGAAAGAGAGACAGAGAAGAGTTTGCTAGAAGAACGGGACAAGTCACTTCCAGGCATTAGCATGTATTGGGCTCTGGCCTGATTAGAGCAGAAATGATGAAGCGTTGAGTAATATGAGAAAGTGAAGCATTGAGTAAGAAGAAAAAGTTAGCTAAGAAGGGTGAGGCCATATTTTGGAGGGTGTTTAATACCAGATAGAAGAGGTTAGATTTGATCCAATGGAACAAAAAAAGCCATCTCAAGTTTTTGTGTGAGACAATAAATAATATGAGAGTGGCTGGTTAGTTAGGAGACAATGGTCAGAGTGGAATGGAGCAGAAGGGGTGTCCAGTACAGCGGGGGGATGTTGTAGTTACAAAATGAGATTGTGAGGGCTTAAGTCCAGCTGGTGGCAATGAGTTGGAGGAAAAAAGATGGACAAGGAGAAGTGTCTTGAAGGAAAAATTAGCAGGACAGCTCGACTGATTAGATTTGAAGGTTATGCAAGAAATATGTTATCAAACTTGATTCCAAATTTTCAGGTTTATGCCTGGCTTGTTCAGAACAGAAAAGGTAGTAGGCACCATTGTTCTGACAAAAGGTACTGAGTTTGATGTTGGATCTACTTGATTTCAAGGCCTTACAAGTGAGTAGGCAGTTACAACTGCAGAAGTGCCACTAAGAGAGCAGGGATGGAGCTGCTGGATTGGACTTTATCACTATTTAGTTAATTCATAATTCCACACACATGCTCAGTTCTAAGGAATTCCCACATTTGGACTTTAGAATGAAAGCTCATGGTTGAACTCAGATGTTAATTGTTCCTCTGAAATATTTGCTTGTGGATCTAATGAGAAAATGATATATAAAGTATTAATTGCCTTTCTAATCAAAAAGTTATTAATAAAGAGATAAACAAGACCAGGGAAAGGTAAACTTCTTGAAGCCAAGTATTGGTATCATTAAAAGATCCTTACTGAGTTGGAGAACATTCTACTTAGTAAAGTATCACAAGAATGGAAAAGCAAGTATCCAATGTACTCAATACTAACATGAAACCAGTAGACAAATAAATACACGCCCATGTAAGAGAAAAAAACTATTCAACTCAAGCAGGGCTTGGGGAGAAGAAGAGGGGAAAGGGAAGAGAAAGGGAAATGGGTGTGCTCTCACCTAATAGGCACAATGTAAGGGTATGTGGCACACCTGGGCGGGGGGCACAACTACAACTGGGATTTTAACTAACAAATACAAACAGTGTAACCTAATTGTCTGCATCCTCATATTAATCTGAAATTAAAAAAAAAAGACTCCTTACTATAGTAGTAGAACAATTTTCCAGCTCTGTAGTTTAAGATGCCTTATTGACTTGGGCTCGGCGCCTGTAGCTGAGTGAGTAGGGTGTCAGCCACATATACCAAAGGTGGCAGGTTCGAACCCTGCCCATGCCTGCTAAACAACGATGAGAACTGCAACCAAAAAAGACCAGGTGTTATGGTGGACACCTTTCGTCCCAGCTACTCGGGAGGCTGAGGAAAGAGAATCACTTAAGCCCAAGAGTTTGAGGTTGCTGTGAGCTATAATGCCATTGGCACTCTGCTGACGGCAACATAGTGAGACTCTGTCTCAAAAAAAAAAAAAAAAAAAAAAAAAGCCTCATTTATTTGGGCCTTTTTAAGCAGTTAGCATGGGCACTTACTAAATGCTTTAATATATTTCATTGATTCTGAGTGTACCTTTTTTCATATGTTAATATCGCCCAAGTTGGCTATATCTTACAGTGAATGTCATCTTGTTTTTCTTTAGCTATTATATGGTCATCACTACATAGTTGTCATTGCTTAATTTACTTCACTTATTTTTCTATTTTACATATGCACAAAAGTTATATATGATGTGTCCAAATAAGTATAAAAGAATTATTTTGGTAAGTATGCAATACAAGTTCTAAGTGATAAAGCAATAGTTCAGCTGCATTTTTTTTCTTTCATAGGAGTACATAAAATATTGTGTTTTACAATGTTGGTATCCTAGATTTGATGAAATATGTTGTTAAAAGATAGCTGATCACAGAAAATGTCCAGCTGTCTGACATGGATGGCTATGGTATTCCAAATGTGCATCCTGTCCTTCACCTAAGTGGGATGTGCCCCCTTGGATTGTTTTAAATCAGACTGGGAAGGTTAGGAGAAAGATTTTACATTCAATGATCTATCTTCCAGGAATAGAATTTTCCTTGGAGGATCCTTGTCTTTGATAGTGCAAAATCCAGAACATTCACAAAGGTTTAGATATTAGCAGAATGGACATCTGTATTTTATTCAAACCAATTTGCCCTTCCTATTCTCAGATCACGGTGCAATCTGAGCCATTCTGAGCACTCTTGCTATTCATGCAAAGCTAGAGTGAATCTGAAGGACATTAGTTTGCATTTAGGGATGGCAGTAAAGTCTCTGAGTGGTAGAAAATGTAATCTCTTACAAAAGGACAAAACAGAAACATTTGCTTTTCAATACCAGAGTTTTCTGTCATTTGTACATTCTGACCTATAGACTTTGCATTCAGTGATACTTCATGGGCAGAGACACAGTTCAGTTTCCTGCTTACTAGCACAGCATAATCACTGTGGCATGCATGTATCTTTTAGTAAGTCCATGCCCCAGAACTGAGAAGCAGGAATAAAGTTAGCATGTCAGGGCTGAAGATACTAGTCTTTACTACTAAGGGACACGGTGCTTCAGGTAAGTGACTCTGAAGTCCTTCACCACCTGACGGCAACATTGGGTTGGTCCATAGGTATGTTTTCTTTTTGCTTGTTCATCTATTCTAATTGGCTTCCTAGAGCATGCCTGTAGATGCAGAGCCAAATTTATAGTAGAGCAACCCTCTGGCAAACAGGAAGAGATTAATTTTGTGGTATGCTGTTAAGGGACTTCCCAAGAAACTTCAAAAGCACAAAAAGAAGCACTAGCTGCCTCTTCCAAAATGTGTTAAATTCCACTCAGCATTTTAAAGGTATGATAAACTCAGAGCTCACACACACATACACAAGGACCAGTAAAAAAAGAAGCTGAATTTTCTTAGCTAGGTCTGTGTCTTAGTCAGCAAAAGCTGAGGGGTGAAGGGTTTCGGAGGATTGACGGAGATAAACATGGAAGCTGCCTGTCGGAGGCATTTGAAATTGACCTAAATTGCCTTTTTAATGCTGACTTTGTCAGTTTTCTCTTAAGCAGACACATCATTTTCATGTATCCACCCCAGGCATGGGCACATAATTAAAATTAACATGTAAAAAATTATCTCTGTTTGGAAATAAGCAAAACATTTTCAGTTATGACCACCCAGGTATAGTGGAAGGCACAGTGGAGCTAGGAGCCCCAAGTTCTGATATAAACTTTATGCACAACATGAGGCAAGTCCTCCATGGCCTTTGGTGTCCTTACCTGTAAACCAGGATGGCTCAATGAAATTGTCTTTCTTCTTTTGCTATAATAGATCTCTGTGGGAGGGGGGAAAAGTCAGTGGAAGGGCTCCTTACAGCTCCCCAACTGCTGTTTTATTGTGCTAGTCATGCCTAGACATCACATAGCTAGAATGGCCCAGCAGACCCCTCAGGCCATGGCCATGCCTGTCACACATTCCTGGAAAGGACCATGTTGCTAACTTGAAAAAAAAAAAAAAATTACTATTACACTTGGAGTTGTTGCCTAGTAACATTTCTGATTTTGTGTTTCTTGTGACAGCATGAGCAGAGATCATTAAAAATTAAACTTACAAAGCTGCTAAAGTGGGAGGAAGGAAGAGAACTTGAAACCACAATTTTTTCACTTGCTCAGAAGCCATCTCATCTCAGGTTTATAGGCTAAATCTTGGAGTGGGGGCAACATTGCGTGGTCTCTGGTTTATTTTAAATCACATATAGCACACTCCTGACATTGATTAGTGTCTGGAACAGCTGGACTTTATCCCCAAGACGTAGAAATCCTTGACCCTGCAGAATGGCCTGAATTACAGTCAGATGTACAGTCCTGCCTAACCAGTTTTGTGTCTTGTTTCTGTTTTCTCCTGACAGTTCCACCAGGTGAGAAGAGTGATGACCATCCTTTTCCTTACTATGGTTATTTCATACTTCGGTTGCATGAAGGCTGCCCCCATGAAGGAAGGGAATGTCCGAGGACAAGGTGGCTTGGCCTACCCAGGTGTGCGGACCCATGGGACTCTGGAGAGCATGAATGGGCCCAAGGCAGGTTCCAGAGGCCTGACGTCGTCCTTGGCTGACACTTTCGAACACGTGATAGAAGAGCTGTTGGATGAGGACCAGAAAGTTCGGCCTCACGAAGAAAACACTAAGGACGCGGACTTGTACTCTTCCAGGGTGATGCTTAGTAGCCAAGTGCCTTTGGAGCCTCCTCTTCTCTTTCTGCTTGAGGAATACAAAAATTACCTGGATGCTGCAAACATGTCTATGAGGGTCCGGCGCCACTCTGACCCTGCCCGCCGTGGGGAGCTGAGCGTGTGTGACAGTATTAGTGAGTGGGTCACGGCAGCGGACAAAAAGACTGCAGTGGACATGTCGGGCGGGACGGTCACAGTCCTGGAAAAAGTCCCTGTTTCGAAAGGCCAACTGAAGCAGTACTTCTACGAGACCAAGTGCAATCCCATGGGTTACACGAAGGAAGGATGCAGGGGCATAGACAAGAGGCATTGGAATTCCCAGTGCCGAACTACCCAGTCGTACGTGAGGGCCCTCACCATGGATAGCAAAAAGAGAATTGGCTGGCGATTCATAAGGATAGACACTTCCTGTGTATGTACATTGACCATTAAAAGGGGAAGATAGTGGATTTATGTTGTATAGATTATATTGAGACAAAAATTATCTATTTGTATATATACATAACAGGGTAAATTATTCAGTTAAGAAAAAAATAATTTTATGAACTGCATGTATAAATGAAGTTTATACAGTACAGTGGTTCTACAATCTATTTATTGGACATATCCATGACCAGAAGGGAAACAGTCATTTGCGCACAACTTTGAAAAAAAAAGTTTGCATTACATTCCTCGATAATGTTGTGGTTTGTTGCCGTTGCCAAGAATTGAAACATAAAAAGTTAAAAAAAAAAAAAAGAATAAATTGCATGCTGCTTTAATTGTGAATTGATAATAAACTGTCCTCTTTCAGAAAACAGACAAAAAACAAAAAAACAAAAACAAAACACACACTCAAAAATTTGAACCAAAACATTCCGTTTACATTTTAGACAGTAAGTATCTTCGTTCTTGTTAGTACTATATCTGTTTTACTGCTTTTAACTTCTGATAGCGTTGGAATTAAAACAATGTCAAGGTGCTGTTGTCATTGCTTTACTGGCTTTAGGGGCTGGGGGATGGGAGGGGTATATTTTTGTTTGTTTTGTGTTTCTTTTTTTGTTTGTTTTGTTTTGTTTAAGTTCCCACAGGGAGTAGGGATGGGGAAAGAATTCTTTCAGTATATATTCTGGTTGATAAAAGATATATTTGTAAGTTGTAAAGATGTTTGCAATATCAATCAGATGACTGGAAAGTGAATAAAAATTAAGGCAACTGAACAAAAAAAACACTCTCACGCCACGTCCCATATGCACCTCCAGGCCTTTGGCTCATCCTTCAGGGTGTTGACCAGGGGAAGCCTCTTTTGTTGGAAAAACCTATGTTTGCTTAGAGCACATTCTTTCCCCCCCTCCCCCTTTGGTCCCCTCTTTGTTTTGTTTTTATCTTAAGAAAGAAAAATTAGTTGCGCGCTCTGGAATATTTTACCACTGCTGTGAATATGTGAACAAATTGTATCACATCATGGCACTCACATAAGCATGGAGAACAGTGATTTATTTATCTTTTTTAGGAGAGAAAAAAAAAAAAAAACAGCAAAAAAAACCCCCCCAAAAAATAATAAAGATCCTTTTTTTATGAAGGGTGTAAACATTTGAATAAATCATGGTAAGACTTAAAAAATTCATGATAAGGCTTAAAAATGTCTTGCAAGCAAAAGGTAGAGTTCTGTATGAACCCAGAAATACCTAGGTCGGGGCAGGAATCCACATTGCCAGTGAAATGAGACTAAGCAGCTATGTGGAGGCTATGTGGAGCTGATGAGTCATCTTCCGGTAGTGCAGGAAGAATTTCTGAGTGGTCCTCCCAAGGTCTAGGTGGAGGTAAGGAATGGTACTTAGACATTCCAAAGAAAGGCCTCTGAAGGACCCTTCAGATGGCCCTGGAATGACATGTGTCAAGTTGGTTGGACCTCCCGCTTTAAGTGCCTACATTATCTAACTGCTCAAGAGGTTCTCAACTGTAGGACCACACTTAAGCCAACTTATGTCCTCCATCCCACCTCTGGATAATTTTGCATGAAGTTGGATTAGCCTGGAGCAGGTTTGGAGCCAAAATGTGGCATTTGTGATCATGAGATTATGCAATGAGAGACAAGCTGTTTGCTACATGAACACTTATTGCTTTGAAATTAGACTTGAGGAAACCAGGGTTTTATCTTTTGAGAACTTTTGGTAAGGGGAAAGGGAACAGGAACACAAACAAAAAACGCAGGCCAAATGATCAAGGGGACCAATAGAAAAATTATGAAAATCTTGTCCAGAGACAAGATTTTGGGAAGGTGGGTGTCTGGACATTTTAGACCCCAGGGCTTCAAGGTGCCTTGCTCAGTGAGGCAGCCAGGACAGAGCTGACAAAATTTGCTCCCCCGTGAAGGCCACAGCAACCTCTTGCCCATCCTGTCTATTCATGAATAGTGTCCCTGCCTCACCTCTGCCATCTAGGCTAGGAGGAGTCAAGTTGGGAGCCTGGAATACTAGTTCTGGGGAAAATGGATTCCAGTGAAAACCAGTTAAACCCATTCACCCATTCAGTCCATTTCAAGCCTGGAAATGTTAGTGGTCACCACTTGGAATGGTGTCCTTGAGTATCAGAAAGCCTCAAGCAATTGCTGCATCTTAGCAGGGTGAGGGATAAGCAGAACAGTATGTCCACTGTGACCCGGGGAACAAAGATACCATCAGCAAATAATGCCTATTTGTTCAGTCTTTTGTTTGGAGCTAGCCCATCTTTTACAACATCATCCCCATACCTGTCTTTCAAAGAAAGAAGACTTTATGTAGCATAGGTTTGGTTTTGTGCTATTTGAAAATATTATCTTTGTAATCATTTTCAACATGTAAGAATGCTTGAAAGAAATTTCTGCTGTATGTTAACTTTTTGCAGCTTCCTTTTGAGGGACAAAATTAAAAAACAAAAAGTCCCCATCACAATCTCAAAGGATTGCCAGGACCTAATTTGTTAGCGGTTTCAGAGGGGACATTCAGCAATTGTGTGATCAGTGGCTCTCTCTTACCCAGTAAGATACATCATAGTCACATGCTTGGTGGTTTATGTTGACCTTAGATTTATTTTGTTAAAATCTCTCTCTTTTGCTGTTCGTTCGTGTTCTGTTTTGTTTTGTTTTTTAAAGTTTTGCTGTGGTCTCTTTGTGGCAGAAGTGTTTCATGCATGGCAGCAGGCCTGTTGCTTTTTTATGGTGATTCCCATTGAAAATGTAAGTAAATGTCTGTGGCCTTGTTCTCTTTATGGTAAAGATATTATTCACCATGTAAAACAAACAAAAAAAATATTTATTGTATTTTAGTATATTTATATAATTATGTTATTGAAAAAATTGGCATTAAAACTTAACCGCATCAGAAGCCTATTGTAAATACAAGTTCTATTTAAGTGTACTAATTAACATATAATATATGTTTTAAATATAGAATTTTTAATGTTTTTAAATATATTTTCAAAGTACATAAAATCTGGGGGTTCTGGGTTTTTTTCTCTTCACTGTAAAACAAACATGAAAACATGTTTTATTATAAATACGTGTGTTCCTTGCTTTTAGACTAACCTGACTAGCTTTAGCAATTGAACAGCCCACAGAAAGGATTATTTCAAAGCTCAGGGAGGCCAATCCTGCAGTCTGTGAGCTTCTGAGAAGCTCTAGGATTGGATCTGTCTTCCATGGTGGAAGATGGGAGTGTCATTTTCTAGGACACTTTGAAAGTCTTCCCCTTTGAAGTGATATACTTTCATCGAATACCAAACTGTGTATCCTAGCAACATCAGAATCCATGAATCAGGGCTGGCTGGCTCTATTTGATTATAAAATAACTGTTAAAGAATCAAAGTAGGCTTACTTAGGGCTAATGAAAATACGTTGGTCCAAATGTGGAAAACCAACTTCTGAATAAAAATGTAGAAATTCAATATTCAGAGATAGGTCATGTACCCTTGGTTTGAAAATGGTGCCATTTGCAGTACGTATTTGTATCCATTGCACTGATTTAATTTTTGTACATGGAGCACACAGATTTGATATCATAGTACACATGATCTAACAGATTGCTAGGATTTCTAAAAGGATTTGCCTCTGTGATGGCTGCCAAGCCGCTGGGTAATTTAGTTAAAGTGTTTAAAATTATCACTAAATCTTAGGGAAATAAATGGAAGGGCTTTAAATTAGAGAAAGGGCCATTAAGGAAAAAAAAGCATCTGTTCTTACTCTCCAGACTCCCTATTTGAACACTGACAACCCATCCCAGAACGTGGTGAACTATATCTGTGCAGTGTATCATCTCTATTTCTAAACATACGCACATGGTTTCCTCTCGTATTGTCTTATAAATAAGGATCAAGAAAGTCATAACAAACATTGACTTGTGTGTGTATACGGAAGAGATCGAATGAGACGAATTGCTCTATTCTAATCTGTCTAGTAAACTTGCAAAGTACTCTCAACTTTAACTAAGAGAAGCCCTTGACTGCCAGTCATGACAGCCCAGCCTTGGAATTAAAACTCTCATACACAAAAGGCTTAACCAATACTCGTAGTCAAGGCAGACTAAAATATTTATGAAATGGTCAAGTAAAAAGAAGTGAAAATTAAGCATGACATCCAAGTTACTCGAAGTGAAAGCAGTTTGGTAAATATGACTGAAAGTTTTCATTAGAAGATGTGGTCAGAGAAACAACAAAAAATGAAGGCATCTACTGAATGATCCAACTTGGCATTAATAGGAATAACCCATCTGTACTGTAGTCATTGGGTAGGCAGTTAAACCTATTTAATCATTAAGATGCCAGGAAATAGATCATTACTCTGATCTGTTGTTTTTCTCCACATTATTGATCAGCCTATGGAGTCATTATTTGTGTCTATGAAGTCCTTATTGGCTCTGTTAATTCCGTGAATTATATGACAACTCTGAGTGAGAATCTGAACCAAATCCTGGCATGGATCAGTGTTAAGTTGTTCCTTGTTCCTGTAAGTGCTTACTAGACTCTAGATAGAATGTCAAATGCCCTTTGAAATGCAAAAAAAGGCTTCAGCCAGCACTTAGTGTTCAAGCTTAATGGGAAACATACATGTATCCATCATGTTCTCACATCAGGCCTGTTCTATAAAAGACATGGCTCCATCTTTTGGTAAGCCACTGTTAAGCAAAGAATGCTAATGATTGGAATGAGGAACAATACACACGTAGGTGGAGGAAGCATTTAGCCCAGAAAGAACCATCCATGGATTTGAGCCAATCTCAAAATGTTGACCAGTAAAATTAGTGTTGGATGGAGCTCGGGTCATTCTTTTAGCTATGAGTTGTTTTAACTGTTATTTTAATGGTTGGTTGGTTTGGGGATAAGAGGGACAGTGGCTGGGAATCTGACTCTTAATTAACTGGTATTTGGTGAACTCAATGAGAGCCAAACTCATCAACAAGAGTGAGTGCAGCCACCCCAAACCAGCCAGTGTTTATGAGCTTTCCCACTAAAAAAGCAGCCTGCCCACAACCTTACCCCCAGTCTTTGAGTACCTTCATCTATTCTCTCAATTCTGGCCACAATTTTAATTCTCTGTAGACAAAAAAAAAATACCACCTCCATGCTTTTTTTTTTGCAGTTTTTGGCCGGGGCTGGGTTGAACCTGCCACCTCCAGTATATGGGGCTGGGCCCTACTTCTTTGAGCCACAGGCACTGCCCCTTCTTTCTTTTATTTTTTTTTCTTTCTTTTTTTGAGACATATTCTTACTCTATTTTCCCAGGCTAGAGTGCCTTGGCCTCATAGATCACAGCAACCTCAAACTCCCAGGCACAAGGGATCCTCTTGCCTCAGCCTCCCAAATAGCTGGATTACAGGCATGCACTGTGATGCATGGCTAAGTTGTTCTATTGTTTGTTCGTTTTTTTAATAGAGCTGGGATCTCACTCTTGCTAGGCTGGTCTCAAAGTCCTGAGCTCAAGTGATCACACCCCTGGGCTTCCCAGAGTGCTGGGATTACAGGCATGAGCCACTATGTCCCCCCTTTGCCTCCTTACTTTTTGATACAAGATTAGATGCCATCAATTGCCTGAAGAATGTTTAATATATTAAAAGAAAAAAATGTTTTGTCACACATTATATTCCTCATTAAAAAAAGACTCATTATGTGGCACTCAGTAAGATTTTCACAGGCCTTCACTTCAACCCCTCTAATTATTTGCAAGGCACAGACCATCAGATCAGGAAATCTCAACTTGACATTTGCTTTTCTGACTAACAGCAATCCTATATGCTTGGTAATATCCATAGCAAGGAATCGTAAAAGTTGGCCTTCCAATTAAATCTCAACACTCACATGCACATACCCCAAAATCTTTGCTTTATTTATTTATTTACTTATTTCCTGTGTACTTGATAATATCCATAGCAAGGAATTATACAAGTTAGGCTTCCAATTAAATCTCACCACTCACTCACACACACACACCCAAGCTCTTTTCTTTCTTTCTTTCTTTCTTTCTTTCTTTCTTTCTTTCTTTCTTTCTTTCTTTCTTTCTTTCTTTATTTCCCATGTACTTGGTAATATCCATAGCAAGGAACTGTAAAAGTTAGGCTTCCAATTAAATCGTACCACTCACACACACACCCCAAGATCTTTGCTTTATTTATTTATTTCCTGTGTACTCCATAATATCCATAACAAGGAATTGTCAAATTTCGCCTTCCAATTAAATCTCACCACACAAAAACACACAAACACACACCTCCCAAGATCTTTGTTTTTTTTATTTATTTGTTTAGAGACAGAGTCTCGCTCTGTTGCCCAGGCTAAAATGCTGTGGCATCAGCCTAGTTCACGGCAACCTCAAACTCCTGGGTTCAAGTGATCTTCCTGCCTCAGCTTTCCAAGTAGCTGGGGCTAAAGGACAGTTGTCTGCCATGACACCCAGCTAATTTTTCTAATTTTTAGTAAAGATGAGGTCTCACACTTGCTCAGGTTGGTCTCAAACTCCTGAGCTCAAGTGATTCACCCCGCCTCATACTCCCACCTCAGTGTCACAGAGTGCTAGGATTACAGGCGTGATCTACCATGCCCCGCCTCATTTTATGTTTAAGTGTAAGCGGCTAATTTATGTCTGGCAAAACAAAAGTATTTCCCTTTAGAAAAACAAGCCCTTCTGCCTTGAAGAAAATATCATACAAAGTGTTGAAGTTAATGACAGGAATTGTCTTAAGCCTGTAAATGACCAAAAAGCGGTCGACATACTTGAGCTCTCGGTGTATGTTTTACATTTAGACAGAACATAAGGACTCTTCTGCAGCATTGCACTTCCATACTGTATTCTGTTAGAAACCAGGAGCTGATCTGCATAGAACGACTGAACCCAGGGGAAATATTTTTGCCTAGCTTAAGAGCTCACATTTTGGAAAAAATCCATATCAAATGCTGTAGCACACACTCCAATTTATTTAGGTAGCTACATTCTCCATTGAGCACCAACATGTAAAAAGTAGTTTCCAAATGGGGATTTGGTACATATCAGGAAGCAAAGAGGAAATAGACATAATGTAGAAACCCTTAGACCTTGAGGCCTTCTCCAAGATACTAAACCGGGTTCACTTGAGCTGGTGGCACACAGACTGTCCTCCAAATAGTCCCATGGAGTGATTCTCAAAGTGCAATCTTGGATCTGTGGCCACAGCAACATCAGTGTCTCTGGGAACTGGTTAGAAATGCACATTCTCCGTCCACCCTGGACTTACTGAATCAGAGGCTGTGGGGGTAAGACCCAGCCATCTGTGCTTTCACAAGCCTTTCAGGTGATTCTGTGCCCACTCAAATTTGAGAAGCATCGGATGGAGGGAATTAAAAAACAAGCCTCCCACATGCTTGTGTACTTTCAGGGGTGCCCCCCCTCTTTTTTCTCTGTTGCACATTGTAAGAAGAATTGTATTGGGCCACCCATTAAATAAACACTAACAAAAGCTCATTAGTAAAAAAAAAAAAAAAAAGAAGTCCATGTATATTTTTGTGATATCTGACACCACAGATAAGCACAAAATGTCCTCACAGAATCAGGATGCAGCTCAAGGGCCACAGGTTGGACACCCCTGTATCTAGATAATAAGAAGATAACACAGCCCCAGAATTTAGAACCAAGAGCTCTTACACCAGCCACATCACTACCTCTTTCCTTAACCCTGAAAACATCACTCAAACCATCTAAGTTTCCATTTCCTGAAAAACACAAGAGCGATGGGTGTTTGCGGGCGGAGCAATGCCCAGCATGGCAGGAGTTGGAAGAGCGCACTGATGACTTGAAAGCCAGTATGTAAATGTGAGCCAGGAAAGCTCGCTGCCATTTATAGTCAAGAATTTTTTTTTTTTTCTTTCCTTTCAAAGCGACAGCAGTAGTGAATTTGGGACCCAGAGCATGTAGTCGTTTGTAACACATTTGGAATGACTGTGAGAATTGAGACGCAACATGCGGTAAATTAATAAGGAAAAGATCACTCCATCTGGGGAGCTGGGCTCTGCACAGGCCAACACAGCCCTCCCTGTGAAATAGAGGTTCATTGGTCCACAAATTAAATCAATGTCCTGAATTAATCAGCTATTGACTTCCCACAGAGGAATGTAGGCTCACGCCTCCCAGAATGACCAGACTGTAAATACAAAGGGCTTCCCCAGACTTTGTGGCAAATCATTTCCTGATGGCCAGAACTGGTTTCTGGAAATGAAGGCCTGAGCATCAGCTGTTCCCCACCCCATCTCTCTGTGTGTGTATGTCCGTGTGTGTGCACACTCCTGCATGTTTTATTCTACAAACTTCATTTGAAGATTTCCTGTTCGTGGCATAGAGGGGAGTATGTTCAAATATATCACCCAGCTATGAAACAGTATGGAAATGTGAATTCTAACAATTCTAACAATTACCTTAGGAGCCAGGACTCCCGGTAATTCAGACATTAGGTTAGCCAACCATTTCTACTTTCTGAACCTCCAGGCCCTCGTCTGTCAGTGGAAGAAACTGAACTGGGTGGGCTTATGGATAAATTACAGCTTTGACTCTATGGTTCCATTCTTCCTACTTCATTGTTGCAGCACAAAGAGCTTTCTGAAGCACTGAAAGGCTGGGGAATATTCTGAGATAATTCCCCATCTATGTCCTACCTGCCTCCACCGTTGGTTTTCTTATTACTTGGCACTTGCCATGAGACTGAAACCAGGAGGCACCTTGGGTCAGCATGGGGATTGGGCAGGAGAGATGGGTCTGGAGAAAGGTTTCTTCACTTCATATGTAACTATAAAAATGTTGCCAACTCTTTGAAGATGCCTTGGGGATGGTGCCCAAATATTCTTCAACAAGCAAACTTTTTCTGCCTGGCTCTAACTTTTCTTTCAAAGCCAGGCAATGTCATTTACTCTGTTTTGCATCAATCACGCATGCCATATTGCCTGGTGCCTGACAAAGAGAGAGCCAGTGTGTTTTGCTGAGTTTCACAGTCAGGATGTCAGATTAAACCACTGGGTGTACGTCCTGTAGAGACACTATTTATAGAGTTCTCCGTAACACAATGGGCTTGCATCCTTGTTCCTTTGGGCTTTTACACTTCACCAACGATGGGCAACTCTCAATCTACTTCACCACCACCCTTTGGATAGATCCTCTTCTTGAGAGAATGGCCCAGAGGATCAGAGTGTCTCATGACAAATCATGGCAGGTCCACACAAGCAGATTTCTTCCTAGCAATAAAATCTACTTCATTAGCCTGGGGAGGTCATTCTGAGTGGAGTTTTGACTAGCTTAGGAGGTAGATCTCCCTGGCATACCAGGCTCTAGAATTCCTCACTCTTGTTGCCCAACTTTCGCTCACTCCTGGCCTGGTCCTTTGGGCCTGGATCTCTGATAAACCTCCATTTTCTTTCTAGTTCTGTCTGCTCCCACTTCATGCCCTGTTTTTCTTCCTAGTGAGCTCAGGGCACTGTTTCCTCTGAGATTCAACTCCTCACCTTTCAGAGGGCATATAGCATGGCAGTTAAAGATACAGATTTTAAAGCCTGACCATTGGGGTCTGAATCCCAGATCTGCCACAAGAGCTGTGTGACTGTGGGAGAGTCAGTTAACCTCTCTGTGCTTCAGTTTCTTTACATATAAAGTACAGGTAAGAATACTACTATCTACCTCATAGGATTTTGTAGGAATCTCATGAGGTAATACATACAAAGCACTTAGAAAGACAATGGGCCCATATTAAAAGCCTCAAAAATTGTTTACAAACTTGGTAGTCACTCTGCTGACTGGTGATAAGCAGGTCTTACCTAGAGCAGACCTTAGAGATATTCTTCTAATATTCTGACTCCTGAAAGGAATCCCACAGTGACTGTGTCATTAGTGTCTAGGCCCACTTTGTCTTTTCTTCTTAAGTCACTCACAATACTGCTTAGCAGTTAAGCTGTGGCCACTATATGCACTTAGGCAAATGGAGGAGATGGGCTACAATAAAAGGTATTTTTCAGACAGTACCTTGTAAATGAAGCCCATTATTCCCGAGTGTCTGTCTTGGCTGCATGACAATCATTGAAGCCAGGGTAAAATGGATGAACTTACCTAGTCTGAAAGAAAAACAAGGGGCCACAGACACGTTTGTAAAAATAGCCATGCTCACCAGGTAATCCTGTCTCAGCCTTCTGCCCCGTGTTGTTGACACTCGTGCAGGTCACCGCATGCCTGTGAGGACTAGAGCTTGCCATCCATGGCCAGTGTTCCCAACATAGCGTGTAGATTACTCACTGCACAATAATCCACAAACTAGGTGACAACATTAGCACTCCTGTGTTAGAAGCGAGGAAACAGGCTCAGAGAATCCAATTAAGTGGCCAAAGTTCCCACTGGTAGTGAGCAGCAGTGCAGACACCGGACTCCATGCAGCCTGGGTCCGATTAATCACTGCAAAATTGAAAGGATGAGAATGGTGTCAAGAAAATAGATAAGGAAAGAGTGGGACATTGCTAGGTAAATGTCTAAGAGGACTTGGGCTTCTATCAGTACAATTCTTATGGAAAACAGTATGGAAATTCCGCAAAGAAACTAAAAGTAGACCTACCATTCGATCCAATAATTGCACTATTGGGTACTACCCAAAGGAAAAGAAGACTTTCAAAAAGACACCTGCACTCGAATGTTTATTGCAGCACAATTCACAATTGCAAAGATAGGAAATCAACTCAAGTGCCCATCAATTCACAAGTGGATTAATAAAATGTAGCACATGCACACCATGAAGTACTACCTAGCCATAAAAAAGAGGAATTAGTACCTTTTGCAACAATTTGGAAGGAACTAGAGATTGTTCCCCTAAGTATCTCCAGAATGGAAAGACAAACCCTACAAATACTATGAAATCAGAACTAACCCATGAGCACACACATGCACAGAGGGAGGTAAAACGCAGTGCAAATCAACCAGGAGGGAGGCGGGGGAGGCAAGGAACAAAAACCTAACTAACAGGTACAATGAACACTATTTGGGCGATAGGCCTGGACTCAAGTATTACAAAAGTGATCCAACTGAAAACATTTGTACCCCTTAATATTTTGAAATTTAAAAAGAAGAAAGGGAGAACATTCATGATGCTTATAGTTTTTAGCTTTTAAGAAAGCACTGGCTTGCCTTTCAAGGATTAACATGCTAACAGGCTCGCATTGCATGGAAGCCCTTTCAAAAGTGGACATAACACAGCTCCATGCTGAACAAACTGAGAGCAGAGTTTCTAGAGCAGGGGTTCTCAACCTGTGGGTCGCGACCCACAGGAATTGTATTAAAGGGCCACGGCAATAGGAAGGTTGAGAACCGCTGTTCTAGTGCTGTTTCCATAGCACCTGTTTCCAATACCTGGAAATGAGGCAGCTGTTATCCCTTCAACCTCGTGGCAGATCTGAAAAGCTTCCTGTGAGTTAACAGGCTTGGACAGATGGGCAGAGGGTCCTGGAGCCACTTGCTAGACTCAGGAATTCTCAATCTTTCCTAGGTGAATATGTTACAGTTATTTCGTGTTTGAGATTAGTGCAGAAGGAAAGAGACAATAACCTAGGCCTGCTGGGTCTTCATTGGTCTTAGACACCAGTTACTTGCAAGTTCTAGCTGAGCTCAGCCTCAGGTTCAGAATCCTTCTCAAGGTCATGCTCCACATAGTAACTTTCAGTTGGCTAGAACTGGCCCAAAAGATAAACTCAGTTTGCTATGGTGGTTTCCTCAATTTCTCAGAAACTGGTCCCGTTGGTGGTGAGGTAAATCAAGCTGCAAAGTCAAGGTGCTGAGGACTGGATGCGTCCCTTCAGTTAAGCAGAAGTTAGGCATGAAAGGGGAAAGAATGTTCTATCATGACCACAAAGAGCAGTATTCAAGGGCTTCAGACCGAGGCCCTGTAGGGGAGAAGCCTGGTAAAGGGTGAGCACCCTAGGAATGGGCTGGACACAAGGACAAGTGGTTGGCCATGGGCAATGCCACTGCACTGTCTCCCTATTCTGTACTAGATGCCATGCTGGATGCTTTGCATGCTATCTAAAATACTCACCAACGATGAGACACATGCAATTTTACAGACAAGGAAACTGACAACCTAGGAGCCTAAATAATTTGCCCAAGGTCAGATAATAAATGATATAGCCAGATTTGAAGCCACATCTATATACAATGTCAAGACCACAGTCTTAATGACTAGAAGAGTGGCTTTCCATCCTGACCTGTACATTTGAATCACATAGGGAACTTTTTAGAAAAATTAAGTCAAAATCTGAGAGTTTAGTTCAAGCAGCTATACTTAAAAAAAAAATTTCCCAGGGGGTTCTGTTGACCAGCCAGGGCAGAGCTGCTGTCTTTGATCTCTCTTCCTCCAGGTAAGCAGGGCTCAGAGATAGCAGAGAATTCTATCCACAGGAAGCAGGACCCTAACTTAGTGGCTAGGATTTGGATGTGGGATTTTAATGACCTAGGATTAAGTAAGCAGTAACCTAGTAATAGGGGGAAATTGAGTACAAGTAGGAGGCTAACCACAGAAACAAATTAAAAACCAACAACATTAGACCGTAAAATTGACATTCAGAGTCAGAATGGGCTCATGAGAAAGCTCAATTTCAGCTCCTGAAGTAGGGGCCTTAAATCCCTTCTGATTACCTGTGATTAGAAACAGGAGAGGTGCTCAAGGCTGCAGGAAGCTGAGTCAACAGAGAAGGGTCAACTGGCCCAGAGGTGGGGAGAATAGGGCTGCCCGGGCTTCTTACAGGCAGGTCTTCACCTGTCCCACCTCCAAGCAACTTACTCTGAGCCGGCAGCAGGTCTCCACCTGTCATTTCATGAGTCTTTGGCTTATTATGCTTATTATCCAAAGGACTTTATAAAGTTCAAGTAAAGAGATGAAAAATAATCTATGCCAAATGTTTGGAGTTTTCTCTGTTTCAGAAGTGACTGTTAGATTAATATTTGGCTCTGTCTTCTGCTCCTTGTAATATTTTGTCTCTTCCTCATCCCTGCCTCAAAGTGTAAGCAGTCAGTCCCGATTGACACTTAGAGAGAAAACGACAACAACAACAAAAACATCTCTTGAGTCTCACGGCCCCTTCCTAGAGAGCTTCTTTGTGCAGCAATGCAGGACGTGCCTGGCTTACCCAGGCCTTGGAGCTAATCGAATTTGGCAGATGCTCTGTGTCAGCAGGCACCGGTGAGCTAATGCCCCGGGTCAGCTGGTGGGAGGGTAAGTGGGCAAATGCTTGGCTTCTTCCCCCTGTTTTCAGAACAAGGAATCTGCGTCCCAGTAATCACTAGCCTGTGGGACCAGAGGCTATTTTGGGCTCTCCCTTATCCAATGGAAAGTTAGGGGTGGTGACATCTGAAACGGCCAAGGAGCATCTGGTTTCACCCTTATCCGGGACATGTCCCTAGAGGAAATGGAAGCAACGTCAAGGAGACCAAAACTTGGGTGGCAGAAGGTCCCTTCGTTTTTGTTTCTGTGTCATTTCTTTCCATCTGTTTCTTCCCACTACTCAGGCTCAGGTCTTCACTGCGTCTCACCTGGACTATCACAGCAGCCTTTCCGTGGCCTCTCCATTTCCAATCCACTACCCTACCTCCTCCCGTTCTTTCCTCCCCTGATAGCGGAATGATTGCCATAGAATGTGAAAACATTTTGGGACACATTGTACAGATAGCAACACCCACCTATACACAAATACACCCAAATGGTTCAATTCAGACGGAGAGACAGGGAGGAAGCTCTTACTGTTGACTACACAGGGGTAAAGTTCAGTGCTTTTGCAAAGAGATGACACAGGCAGATTGAGAGGAAAACTTTCAGGTAACAAATTGGTGCTCCCAATATTGGAACTTTCAAAGAAGTCTTCAAAAACGTACTCCAAGTGGCCTTGTCTGCTTGGTAATTATATGTCAGTATGAGAACCCTTATAAGAGGTATAGGCTGTAGATCTAATTATGTCATTCCTCGGGGACCTGAGGCTGAGAGTGGCTGTGGATTTGTGGAGCACCGCTTAGAGAGCACGTAGCAGAACCAGAATATAAATTCAGAGGACGTATGTTTCCCAGTGTGCCATGTTGATACAGACACACTGGTGTTGATGGATGAATGGAGCATGACTTCCCTCCATTAACATGTCAAAGCACTCTGAATTGCTGAGGGAGCACAAATCAGTGAGACTGGCATTCACGACCTTCTAGGATGTGGCTGTAGGATATTTTCCTACTTTAATGCCCAGACAACTCTCAGCCCACTTTGCATTGCACTCCCACCCTACTTCTCCCTACTCCCTAGATACACCTTACACTCTCCCTCCTCTGTGCCTTGATTCATTTCCTGTCTTCCCCATTGATTGTAAAAACCCCAACCAACCATAGCCCATAGTAGGGCTGGCAGATAAAACACAGATGCCCAGTTAACCTTGAATTTCAGATAAACAATGAATAATTGTTTATGTGTGAATACTCCATGGAACATATTTATATACATAGTAAACGATTGTATTTTCATTTAAATTTCGCTGAGGGTCCTGTAATTTTAATTGCAAAGCCTGGCAATGCCACCCATGGGTGTTCTGCATGCACCCTCTGGTTCTCTTCTGCCCATCTCAAAAGGGAATTTAACACTTTGTATTTTTCATACAGAATCTACTCTCATCTAATCATTAATGAGCAATGTGTATTTTACAAAAAATGTATTAAGAAATTATATGAAAAATGAGGTTTACATTTTAGAAAACCTACATTTTGTTTTTAAGAGTTTTTTTTTTTTTTTTAAATAGCCTCCTGAACGTCTGTTGTTGGCCAAAAAGAAAAAAAAAGTCACTAAATATCCTTTTGACCACTTTCCTGCATAGCATGTAGCCCTGATTCCCTGCTCCCACTTGATTATTCAGAGAAGCTTCTATTTTCCAACCCCAGCAATAGCCCAAGGCTCATTTGCATACCATAGTGGACTTATCAAAGCAAATTTTCAATTAAGCAGGTCTCTCTTTTTTTGTTTATTTCAAATTAACACAATTACATTACATTATTTGCATTTGTAAGGTAAAGTACAGAGATGAAGTTGGGTCCTTCACCCAAAGCAGGTCACTTTTTACAAAGTAACTTTTTCTTATAACAATAAAAAATGTTTCCACATGTTATAGAACAGTGATCCCCAGCCTTTGGGGCACCAGTGACTGGTTTCATGGAAGACAATTTTTCCACAGACCAGAAGTAAGGGGGATGGTTTTGATATGTGTCTACAAGCAATTGATTTATTATAGTCGCTATACAGTTAAACCTTTCTGCTAATGATAATCTGTTTTTGTAGCCACTCCCAGAGCTGACATCACTGCTGAGCTTCATCTCAGATCATCAGGCATTAGATTCTCATAAAGGCATGCAACCTAGATCCTTTGTGTCTGTAATTTACAGTAGAGTTTATACTTCCAGGAGAATCTACTGCTGCACTAATCTGATAGGAGGTGGAGCTCAGGGGTGGTGCCAGCGATGGGGAGTGTGGCTGTAAATACAGATGAAGTGTCACTTGATTGCCACTGCTCACTCCTTTCTATACTGGTACCTAACAGATAGCAGTCTATGCCCCAGAGATTGGGAAGCACAGTTAGAGAATCCTCCAGGTTCAATGCCACAAGGACGTTTGTGTTTTCTCAGGATAAAAGAACTGCTCCCTTACTAGGCAGTAATTATTTGTATAGGTATCATGACCTCTTATTTTATCCTAAGCTCTTCTAGGGTAGTGGACGTTTTCATTCACCTGTTCACTGACTGAAGTCCACCTAGCCATGTGCCAAGAAGTGCTCAACAAGGGTCTATTTGATCAAATGGATGTGCCATAAGACCACATTATAAGTATATTAAGCCCTAAGTGGCTCCGAAATTGTTAGTAGCAGCACAAGGAGTGGAACCCAGCAGTCAGGAAAAGCTACCTATTGTCAAATTGAGTCATTCTCCGTTCTTGTTACACATTAAACATTTGGGGAGTTTTAAAAAAATCATAATATCTACATCCCATACCAGATAAAGTGAATCAGATTCTCCGCAGGTAGAGCTGAGGTCTTAGTATTATTTTGGGAGTTCCCAGATGATTTTACCAAGCAGGAAATTTGAAAACTATGAAAGGTTGCTAGAGATTTGGATCAATATTCTTCTCTTGTTCTAATCCATGACAGAGGAGAGAGAATAAGACAACGTGTGTAAGAGTTACGGATTTTTTGCTTTTCCTTTTGTATGTATTTTATAATTTACACATGCATACACACTTTTGCACATCCCACATCCACTACAGAATCTGGACACTAAACCTGGGGCTATGTGTTCACTTTGTGAGTGTGAAGAACTATATGGCTACAGAAGTGCTATGTGGCTATGCAGTCTAGGTTTGGGCTGGATGGAGCATTGCTTCACCGGGTTCTCAATTCCCCTTTCACTGCATTGAGTTCTGGTTTCATTGAGAACCAAATGACTGTGATACCTTCTGGGTATAAAAGAATACAAAACTTGTTAAAGTAGAACTGGCCAGCTCCCCAGATCCCTAGTCCCACCATACACTCACCTGAACTGACCATCCAGAGGAAAACCAAGGGAAAGATTTCTTCCTGGTGTGGATACATTCCTCTTGAAGCTCCTTTAGGCATTGTGAGGTGGAATTTCTTCTAGTATATGTGACTATAAAGAATGAATTATTGAAACAGAGACTTGGAATAATAAGAATGAGCAAGTACAGACTGAAAACATGGACCTAGGAGTCAGCAGGTTGGAATGAATCCCTGGCCTTGCTCTGTCCATCTCCAGGCACATGAGCTGGGCAAGTACCCCTGCTTTGGTCAGGCTCAACTTTCTCTTCTGCAAAAGGAACATCTTGGTCTGTTTGTGCTGCTATAATAAAATACCTGAGGCTGGGTAATTTATAAAGAACAGAAATTTACTTCTCAAGGTTCTGGAGGCTGGGAAGTTCAAGGTCAAGGCACTGTGGATTCAGCTTTCTGCTGAAGGCTTCTCTCTATTTCTAAGATGGCACCTCGATGTGCATCCTTCAAAGAAGAGGAATGCTGGGCCCTCACAAGGCAGAAGGGACAGGGGTGAAAAGTGGCCACATTCCCTCAGTCAAGGTCTTTTGTAATGACATTAATCTGTCCATGAGGGCAGAGCCCTCCTGACACAAACACTTCCCCAAAAGCCCTACCTCCCAACACAGTTGCATTGGGAATTAAATTTACAACATATGAATTTTGAGGGACACATTCAGACTATAGCAAGGAGAATGCTGATTTGATGATTTTAAGGTTCCTGACAGCTCTAAATATCTATAGATTCTAAGTTTTGTTTTAAAGCAATACTGAGAAATCTATTGAGACTCTGAACCATTTCTAAGGAGCTAAATTCTCCAGAATCCTGCTTAGGCATGTGCCTAATGACAGTACACTAAAATGAGTGCTAGGTAGAGACAACAAGTCCAGGTCCCAGTCCTGCCTTGAGCAGACTCTAGGTGCTTAAAAAAGTCACATCTCCTCTCTGTGCCTTAGTCTTCTCAGCTGTAATGTGAATATTAGAATATTTCAACCCTGACAATTCCAGGGATGTTAGGTGTCCTAAATGGCTGAGAATTCACGTCACGATGAATGTTGAGACACAATCTGACTCTAACATAAGACAGCATTTAGAACATGAAGGAGAGATCAGAATTAAAGAACAGCAACAACAACAACAAAAATACCTATTGTCTAGGAGAGAAGGAAGAAAGGGAGGGAAGAAGGGAGGGAGGAAGAGAGGAAGGAAGGAGGATAAGGAGAGAAGAAGGGAAGAGGAAGAGAAAAGGGGAGGAGAAAAGGGGGAGGAAGGAGGGAAAGAATTCACAAATAAAATTTAAATTCTAGACATATTTTATCCAATTAAGAAAACATTCCTATAATTGCATTTTAATTTAAATGCAGAAGTTTTATCACATTTCAGAAAGAACATTTTAAACTCTTCAAATGAACAAATGTGTTCTTTACAAAATCAATTCCTTTTGTGGTTAAAAGAAAAGAAAAAGGCCTTTTTTTCCTGTGAACCAACGTAGCTTTTTCAGCACTAACCCATATTTATATAAATAAGAACATATTTTGTCAAATCTTATTATGAATAATCACTATGTCTCAGATTCTTAGATCTTAGTTTTTCTTTTAGTTCTTTTTCCATTTAGTTCTTTTTTAGGAGTCCTTTAAGGCTGCACAATCTTTTGCTCAGTACTTGAGGTCTCTGTGATTGAACTTCAGGGTTTCGGCCTCATCCCTCTCTGATCTCCTGCACATACCCCAGGGACCACTTGTATTGAAACAACTACTGCCTGTTTCCCATCTGTACTTCACCCTTCCCACCCCAGGTCCTGGATTTGCCCTTTCTCACTCCAACTTCTGCATAAATAAATCCTTCCAAACTAAAAATCCCACTTCCTCCTTGAAGTATCTTCTGATTTCCTGAGCTAGAAACCATCCTGTCCTGAAATCCCCATCCCACATTATTTCTATTTCTAGTGGCACTTAGTGTTTCCAGCCCTGCAATAAACCTTCTACAATACAACCTTCTTGAAAGCAAGATTTGTGTCTGAGGGTAACACACAGCCCAGGACTTAGGAGGCCAGGCCTGGCTATTGAACAGACATGAGTTTGAATCTTGGGTCTGCTGCTGGTTGTGGGTGACCTTAAGCAATTTACTTGACCTCCTAGCTTCAGTTTACTCCTGTATAAAAGGTAGGAAATACCTACTGCATAGAGTTAGGGTGAGACCCAGTGAGGTAATATATGTAAAATAACTGTTCATATAGCACTTAATATCTGGCTGATACTTATAAGCACCTGATATTTATTAAATCTGTGACCTTCACAGCAACTGTTAATCAGTGGCTAGACTGATTCCATAGTCCCTGTTCTTGGCTATTGTGCAATATTGCTTCTGTTCTATAAATATTTCTCATTTGTATCTATAATTTGAATTTTCTTTTTGAGACAGGGTCTCCCTCTGTTGCTGGGGCTAGAGTGCAGTGGTGTGATCTTGCAACCTCAAGCCCCTGGGCTCAAGTGATCCTCCTGGCTCAGCCTCCCAGGAAGCTGGGACTACAAGTGGCCATCACCATGCCTGGCTAGTTTTTCTATTTTTTGTAGAGACAGGTCTCCCCTTTTGCTCAATCTCAAACTCCAGACTTGGCCTCCCAAAATGCTATGGATTACAGACATGGGCCACTGCACCCAGCCTGTAATTTGAATTTATTGTCTTAGAGAACTTAAGATACTGTTGGCACGAAGTAAATGCTGAAGAAATAATTATTTGAATGGAGTGACTCAATATTTAACTTGAAGAAACTCACTTGTGTGGATGCATTTTGCTGTTGTATGATGACACTTTTGTAGTGGGCCAACAAACAACTGGTGTGCCTGAAGAGCTTTTTTTGGTCTCCCTACCACCCTCCCAAGTGAGCCTAAGACACATTGCACTGGTCCTTGGAAGAAAATATTTCATTTAAAAAATTGCCTGGCTTGGTGGCTCACATCTGTAATCTTAGCACTGTGGGAGGCCGAGGTGGATGGATTGCTTGAGCTCAAGAGTTCAAGACCAGCCTGAGCAAGAGCAAAACCCCATCTCTACTAAAAATAGAAAAACTGGCTGGATGTTTTGGTGGGTGCCTGTATACTTGAGAGGCTGAGGAAAGAGGTTGGCTTGAGCCCAAGAGTTTGAGGTTGCTATGAGCTATGATGCCACTGCCCTCTATCTGGGGCAACCAAATCAGACTCTGTCTCAGAAAAAAAAAAAAAAAAAAAAAAAAAAAAAAAAAAAAAAAAATATAAATATATTTATATATAATTACCAAAAAAAGCTCTTCAGGCACACCAGTTGTTTGTTGGCCCACTACAAAAGTGTCATCATACAACAGCAAAATGCATC
>CAUYPK010044631.1:0-26669 GCA_963574355.1 Loris lydekkerianus
TTTATCCACAAACTTTATTTTATTTTATTATTATTTTTTTTTAAGACAGAGTTTCACTATGTCATCCTCAGTAGAGTGCCATGGCATCACAGCTCACAGCAACCTCAAACTCTTGGGCTTAAGCGATTCTCTTGCCTCAGCCTCCCAAGTAGCTGGGACTATAGGCGCCTGCCACAACACCTGGCTATTCTGTTGTTGTAGTTGTCATTGTTGTTTGGCAGGTCCAGGCCGGGTCTGAACCCTCCAGCCTCAGTGTATGTAGTGCGAGCCCCTGTAGTGCGAGCCCCTGTAGTGCGAGCCTTCCACAAACTTTTAATTGAGCACTTTCTGTATGCCAGGCATTTTACTGGGTGTTGGGGTTATAAAGTTGGAAGAGATGTAGAACTGTCATCCTGCTTGCTCTTCTCAACTCCCTTACCCATTTGCCTTTCTGCAAGGGTTGAGCCCTCCCTGGGTCAACCAAACCTACCACCTGTACTCTGCCTCCCAGATCACCTACTTGAGCTGTGCTCTACTTCCTTCTCAGCCAGACTGCTCCGAGATGTAACCCACACTGGTGGTATTCATTTCCTGAGCTCTCATCCATCCTTCAACCTCCTATAGTCAGGCTACCACCCCCATCACCCCACTGAATCACCAAATGATCTTCCTAACTGAACAAGGCAATGAATGAATGAATGCTTTCCAGAATTTACCTTACTTTGCCTCCCAACAGCTTTTGACACTAGCTTTACAACTGTGGGAAAATCACTCAGTTTCTTTGAACCGGTTCCTTCCTCACTGAAAGAGAGGTAATAGCATCTTCCTTATAGAACAGTTGATAAATTCAATAAGAAAAATAAATCACTAGAGAGAATAAATAAACAAGAAACTTATATAGTGAAAAGTATTCAAAAAGACTAAGCATGCAAAGGCTCACAGAGGAATTTTTTGGGGTGATGGAAATGTTCTACATATTAGTTGTGAAGGTGGTCACATAAGTATATACTTTTTTTTTTTTTTTTTGAGACAGTCTCACTATGTTGTCCTCAGTAGAGTGCTGTGTTGTCACAGCTCACAGCAACCTCAAACTCTTGGGCTTAAGCAATTCTTTTGCTTCAGCTTCCCAAGTAGCTGGGATAACAGGTGCCTGCCACAATGCCTTGTTTTTGTTTTGGGGGTTTTTTTTGCAGTTTTTGGCTGGGGCTGAGTTTGAACCTCTGGTATATGGGGCTGGTGCCCTACTCCTTTGAGCCACAGGAACCGCCCAGTGACTATTTTTTGTTGTTGTTGTTGTTGTCATTGTTGGTTAGCAAGCTCAGGGCCGGGTTCAAACCTGCCAGTCCCAGTATATGTGGCCAGCACCCTAACCACTGAGCTACGGGCCCCAAGCCGTAAGTGTATACTTTTTTTGTTTTTTGTTTTCTTTTGAGACAGAGTCTCACTTTGTCACCCTTGGTAGAGTGCCATGGCGTCACACAGCTCACAGCAACCTCCAACTCCTGGGCTGAGGTGATTCTCTTGCCTCAGCCTTCCAAGTAACTGGGACTACAGGTACCCGCCACAACGCGCAGCTATTTTTTGTTGCAGTTTGACCGGACTTGAACCTGCCACCCTCGGTACATGGGACTGGCGCCTTACCCACTGAGCCACAGGCGCTGCCCAGTGTATACATGTTTCAAAACTCAGTGAATAATACACACTGAGTGGGCGCATTTTATTATATGTATATATAGTAAATATTTGAAAAATTGATTTTTAAAATTAAGCCACATGGGCGGCGCCTGTGGCTCAAAGGAGTAGGGTGATGGCCCCACATGCTGGGGGTGGTGGGTTCAAACCCAGACTCAGCCAAAAAAAACTGCAAAAAAAAAAAAAAATTAAACCACATACATCTACCCAGAAGAAAAAAATCATTCTATCATAAGGACATTTGCACTAGATTGTTTATTGCAGCTCAATTTACATTTGTACTAGATTGTTTATGGCAGCTCAATTTACAATTGCCAAAATGTGGAAACAACCTAAATGTCACCAACCCAGGAACGGATTCATAAGCTGTGGAATAACATTCAGCCATTAAAAAGGATGAAGACTTTGTATCTTTTGTATTAACTTGGATGGAGTTGAAACACATTCTTCTTAGTAAAGTATTACAAGAATGGAGGAGCAACGGCTTGGCGCCTGTGGCATAGTCGTTACAGTGCCGGCTGGTTTGAGCCAGCCCAAGCCAGTTAAGCAACAGTGACAACTGCAACAGAAAAATGGCCGGGCGTTGTGGTGGGCGCCTGTAGTCCTGGCTACTTGGGAGGCTGAGGCAACAGAATCACCTGAGCCCAAGAGTTTGGGGTTGCTATGAGTTGTGACGCCACGGCACTCTACCAAGGGTGACATACTGAGACTCTGTCTCAAAAAAAAAAAAAAAAAAGGAGGAACAAGAATCCAATGTAGTCAATTCTAATAGGAAGCCAGTAGATGATGTAATACACACCCACATAAGGGAAAAATTCAAATCAATTCAAGGTGGGGGTCAGAGGAGGAAGGTGGGGAATGGATGCACTCCCACTTAATGGGCACAATGTCAGGGTGTAGGGCACACCTCTTGTGGATGGGATGCAATTATAAGAGAGACTTTACCTAATAAGTGCAATCATTGTAACCTAATTCTTTGTACCCTCAAATTAACCTGAAATAATAAATAAATAAATAATCACGCCACATAAAGAGACAGAATAACTGTATATAGGGGAATACTTTTTGATAGGGTGAACAAGAAAATCCCCTCTAGGGAGGAGACATTTAGGCAGAAACCTGAATGATGAGAAGGAGCAAGGCACGTGAAGATCTATGGAGAAGAATATTTCAGACATAAGTCACAGCAAGTACAAAGGTGCTAAGATGGGATTGAACTCTGAGTGAGAAACAGCAAGAAAGCCAACGTGGCCGGAACGTAAGGAACAAGCAAGAGAAGAAATGCTTCTCCCCATCGCTGTCCATCTGATAAACTCTTAGTCATTCTTCAGAACTCTGCTTAGGTGTCATCTTCCTCCTGAAGCCTTTCCTTCCAGTCCCTTTGCCTGGGTTTGTTCACTCCCGCCTCTCTACCACCTCTACCTCTTGCTCCCTTCAACACGTGTTACTTATGTCACAGAGTGGGAAACTGAGTCTCAAGGGAAAAGGCATATTCAGGATTTCAAGATGGAATGTGGACGCAAATCCAAAAAACTCTGATTCCTAGGCTAATGCCCTATCCACTGTATCCTCTGTACCCTCCAAAAATTAGTCAGATGTGGGCGGTGCCTGTGGCTCAGTGAGTAGGGTGCAAGCCCCATATACTGAAGGTAGCAGGTTCGAACTTGGCCATGGCCAAACTGCAACAAAAAATAGCCAGGCATTGTGGCAGGCGCCTGTAGTCCCAGCTACTCGGGAAGCTGAGGCAAGAGAATCACCTAAGCTTGGGAGTTGAAGGTTGCTGTGAGCTGTGATGCTAAGCACTCTACAGTGATACTCTGTCTCTAAAAAAAAAAAATTAGATGAACACATACAAAAAAAAAGAGTATTTTGTGTGGGCTGAAACGGTACCACTGAACATCTGTCCTTAGGTAAGTAAGCCAGCCATAATTCCCTGATGTTCTTGAGGCATTCAGGGAGGAGGCTGGATAAGGTGAAGGTGAACTCCAAGTTCCTCTGAGCTATGATTTATTTTTTAGTTTTTGAGACAGTCTGACTCTGTCTCCTGGAGGGAGGCATCATCAGAGCTCACAGTAACCCCAACCCCCTAAGATCAAGGGGTCCTCCTGCTTCACCCTCCCAAGCAGCTGGGACTACAGGCATGTGCTCGCATGCCTGGCTAATTTTTTTCTGTTTTTGGTAGAGATGTGGTCTCACTCCTGCTCAGACTGTTCTCCAACTCTTGAGCTCAATTAATCCTACCGCCTGGGCCTCCCAGAGTGCTAGAATTATAGGTGTGAAAGACCAGCCAGAGCTGTGATATGACACACAGAAAATGTCACTGTCACCATCAATGCTCCCATTTTCCCTCTAAGTTTCCCTTGTTTGTATTTGCAGGATGAAGGGAAAGGGATAAACTTTCAGGGCATGCCTACTGTTATACGAGGGGCAATGCTTTACACACCTTATCTCATTTAACTCTCCAGACAGTTTTGTGAGATCCCTATTGTCCTCATTTAATAGAAAAGGAAATTGAAATGCAGACTTGGGAAGCTACTGGCCCACTGTCACATGGCTAGGAAGTAGTGAGAGAGAAGGGATTCGACCTATGGGCCTCCTAGCTCTAAACACGCTCCAGACTGGCAAAGTGAACCCGACAGCTGGGGCAGGTGATTGAAAAGGAGCAGGTAGAGTCTGGCCTATTACACTCCCAACCCCATCCTCCACACCTGCCCGAAACCACTTACCCCCGTCTTCAAACTCCTCCCGTAAGTATTCCCTGCGCTGTGTCCTCTCCCCAAGTGTGTAGGTCACCAGCAGCAGGTGCAGCGGCCACAGCCCCCTCATCCCGCGAAGCCTCAGTCCCAGCTCCCAGCCTCAGAATGCTGCTACCTTGGCTAGATGCCTTGCATCAGTTGCTGTGGCCTCTACCTTAACCCTGGAGCGGGAGATCCACCTGCACCCTGCAACTGGCTGCCTCCCATTCGCGGCCTGGGGGGTTGGGGAAAGTAATGAGGGCCTACAAGAGCTGAGAATACTGGAGGACTGAGGAGCTAATGGGGGCAAACTCAGTGCTGAGGGAGCGACACAGCTGGGTCTCTAGAGAGTGGAGGAGTGGCAGGGCCAGCTGAGGCTAGCCTCTGGGGTCCTGTGAGTCTGCAAAACTCTGGTGTAGCTGGTTTAAAGTGCCCCACACAATTCCTTCCATCAACCCTGTCCTTCTATCCCTCCTTGCCTCTATCTCTCTATCCTTCTATCCCTCTAAACATACATCCATCCACTGAACCTATGGACAAACAATGATACCAGTTCACCAAGAAACGATAATAAATAATAACAGTGTGATGTCTGTTCATTTGAACAGAAACACCCTAATCAAGCATGGGATGTCAGGGAAGCCTTCCTGAAGATGATATTGAGACTGGAATACTTGGGGTGGGGGAGAGGAGCAAAGAGAATACTGTGTGTAAAGGCCAGAGGGAAATAGTACTTCTAGGTTAGTATGATTTTTTTTTTTTTGAGACAGAGTCTCACTCTGTTGCCCTGGGTAGAGTGCTATGGTGACATCATAGCTCACAGCAACCTCCGACTTTGGGCTCAAGCGATCCTCTTTTCTCAGTTTTTTGTTTTTGTTTGTTTGTTTATTTTTTCCTTTTTGTCTTTTTAGTAGAGACGGGGTCTTGCTCTGGCTCCGGCTGGTCTCGAACTCATGTGCTCAGGCAAGTACCTGCCTTGGCCTTCCAGAGTGCTAGGATTACAGGTGTGAGCCACCACACCCAGCCTAGGTTAATAGGTATCATATGATCATATGATCAATGTTATTTCCCCTACTGTGAGGACAAGGAGTCTGAAAAAGGGGGAAACCACCAGCCTTTGTAGGTCACTGTGCTGTGTGCTGAGCATTGCACCAGGCACTTAACCTGCATTATACAATTTAATCTTCACACCAATGTGTGAGGAGGGAGCTATGACCCTCACTTTGCAGATGAATAAACCGAGGCTCTGAGAGGCAAGTGATTTGCCAAGATCACACAGAGACGGAATAAGGACTAGAACTCAAGACTTCGGTTTCATTTCACTTCATTCATCTATTCCATACCTATTGACCGAAGTCCAACTCCATGCCAGGCACTGGACAAGGCACTGACAATACGGTAGAGAACAACACCGACAAGTCTCCTGCTCTTTTTTTCTTTTTCTTCCTTTTTTTTTTTTTTAAGACAGAGTCTAGAGCAAGTGTTCCAGGCTGAGGCAACAAACCAAGTGAAAAGGTTCTGAGAAAAGGAATGAGTTTGTCTCATTTGAGCATCAGAAAGATGGTCGATGTGTTTTGAGCAAAGAGGACAATGTCAGGAGGGGAGGTTGAAAAAGCCATAAGGTCAAGGCCTCAAATGGGCCTGTAGGCCATGAGAAGGATTTATGATTAGTCCAATGGGAAGCCCTTGAAGAGAGTGACATATCTATCTATCTGTCTGTCTGTCTATCTATCTATTTATCTTTCTTTCTTTTTTAGAGACAGAGTTTTATTATACTTTGTCAGCCTCGGTAGAGTGCCGTGGCATCACAACTCACAGCAACCTCCAGCTCTTGGGCTTAGGTAATTCTCTTGCCTCATCCTTCTGAGTACCTGGGACTACAGGAGCTTGTCACAACACCCAGCTATTTTTTTCTTGCAGTTTGACCAGGGCTAGGTTTGAACCCGCCACCCTTGGTATATGGGGCCGGTGCCCTACTCACTGAGCCACAGGTGCTGACCCTTTTTTTTTTTTTTTGAGACAAAGTCTCAAGCTGTCACCCTGGGTAGAGTGCCATGGCATCACAGGTCACAGAAACCTCAAAGTCTTGGACTTAAGCAATTCTCTTGCCTCAGCCTCCCAAGTAGCTGGGACTACAGGCGCCTGCCACAAAGGCTATTTGTTGTTGTTGTTGCAGTTGTCATTGTTGTTTCAGCTGGCCCGAGCTCCGATTAAACCCTCCAGCCTTGGTGCATGTGACTGGCACCCTACCCACTGAGCTCTGTTGCCCTGAGTAGATTGCCATGGCATCATCATAGCTCACAGCAACCTCAAACTCTTGGACTCAAGCAATCCTCTTGCCTCAGACTCCTGGGTATCTGAGACTAAGATGCCTTTCACAATGCCCAGCTAGTTTTGCTATTTTTAGTAGAGATGGGGGTCTCGCTCTTGCTCAGACTGGCCTCAAACTCTTAAGCTCAAGTAATCTTCCTGTCTTGGCCTCCCAGAGTGCTAGGATTATAGGGGTGAGCCATCAAGCCTGACCCAGATTTATATTTTATTTTTATAATTTATTTATTTAAAAAAATTTTTTAAATGTATTTATTAAAAATAAATTTATTAAATTTTTTTTAAATAAATAAAGGCATTAACAGATTTGGTGCCTAGTGAAAGCTGCTCTCTGCTTTCAAGATGGTGTCTTCCTTGGCTGGGTATGGTGTCTCACTCTGGGAGGCCAAGGCCAGTGGAATGCTTGAGCTCAGGAGTTCAGGACCAGCCTGAGCAAAAATCGAGATCCCGTCTCTAGTAAAAATAGAAAAACTGAGGCAGGCAGCATCCGTAGCTCAGTTGGCAGGGTGTCAGCCACATACACCAAGACGGCGGGTTCGAACCCAGGCTAGGTCAGCTAAAACAACAACAGCAAAAAAAAAAAAAAAAGAAAGAAAGAAAGAAAGAAAAAAGATAAACTGAGGCAAAACAATCACTTGAGCCCAAGAATTGGAGGTTGCTGTGAGCTAAGATGCTGCAGCACTGTACTCAGGGAGATAGCTTGAGACTCGGTCTCAAAAAAAAAAAAAAAAAAAAAGGATGGTGCCTTCTTGCTCTGTCCTCACCTGGTGGAACGGAAGGAGGCAAAAAGGGATGAACATTGTCTCCTCATGTGGCAGAAGGAATGGAGGAGCCAGGCCGCTCTCAGAAGCCTCCTTTATAAAGGCATTAATATCGTCCATGAATATAGTGGTTTATTGTCCTTATTGTGGTTTAATCACCTCCCAAAGGCCCTACCTCTTCTTAATACTATCACCTTGGGGTTTAAGTTCCAACATAAATTTTGGAGGGATATACATTCAAACCATAGCATCACTATGTAAGGCACTTCAAGTTGACTCAAAGCAATTTAATTCAGTATTTATTGAGGTAGCCCTATGAAACAGGCACTAGGAGAGATGTAAAAGCAGTTTCCATCTTCTAGATGTGTCTAAATGAAAGGGGCATCAAGCTTACAAGGCCTGCCTGACCTTGTTCTGTCCCCTATCAACTGTGTGATCTTGGACTAATCAGGGCCATTTTATGATATAGGGCCCTTCCATTAAAAAAAAAAGAAAAGGAGTTAAAGATGTTTTTATTATTACATTGGCATAGATAAAAAATATAATGCAGACTGGATTCACTATTATATATTCATTGTTTATTCTGGCTTTAAAAGAAATTAAAGTTAAAACACTTTCTTGGGCTCCTGTAAGTATTATGGGCCCTAAGCATTGTGCCTACTGTGCCTAATGGATAAGTTGGCTTTGGAGCCAATTACTGACCTCATCTAGTTCTCATTTCCCTCCCTTTAAAATATCGGTTTTGAAAGATTGTTATAAAGATTATTTGAGGTACTTAAAAGCTGTATAAGGTCAGAAATCAAGGCTGATTTGTTCTCTACTCTGAACCTAGAGTACCTGGCACAGAATAAGCCCTCAATAAAATGGATGCAAAATTACTCACACAGGGTCAGGACACAGTAAACCCTTCATAAATATCAGACTTACTTCACCAGACCTCCTGGTGAACAATTAAGGACATACATGATAGATATTAGAAAGTTGGAGTACATGATACAGACCTCAACTGTAACAGGAATTCACATCAGAAAGGATTATGTGGGCTGGGATTGCCTGAGCTCAGGAGTTCGAGACCAGCCTGAGCAAGAGTGAGACCCCATCTCTACTAAAAATTGAAAAACTGAGGCAAGAAGATTGCTTGAACCCAAGAGCTTGAGGTTGCTGTAAGCTATGATGCCACAGCACTCTACTCAGGGCAACAGAGTGAGAATGTCTCAAAAGGAAAAAGAAAGAAAGGATTGTGTGGATCAATCAGTTCGCATGCTTCTTTTTAATTTGTTAAGTGCAACCATCTCACTTAATTGCAGCCATAACACAGTCTACCCTGTTAGTTATATAGCTAGGAAGGGAGAATATTCAAAAACATTAGTTTAGTACTCCAGTATGGTGTATTTATACATGCTGTGCCATTATTGCCATATATCTCCAAATCCTCTGCAGATTTAATTACAAAGCTACAGAGTGAGTGCATAAATTATGCACTAAGGCCCATGTTTTGGAAATCATTGTGTACTCCCGGGAATTAGATAGGAGGTTAGATCTTTGTAATTGATATGCTTCCACTTAAGGGTTGGTGGGAACTTCTTTCTGTCTAAAGACGGTGTATCTGGTTCTTTAGGCTTAAACACTAGCTATTGGGGCTGTGTGCCTGTAGCTCAGTGGTTAGGGCACTGGCCCCGTGCTCTGGGGCTGATGGGTTCAAACCCGGCTCGGGCCTGCTAAACAAACTAACTAACAAAAAAAGCAAGAGAATCACTTGAGCCCAAGAGTTGGAGGTTGTGGCAGGCACCTGTAGTACTATCTTCTACGGAGGCTGAGGCAAGACTTTGAGGTCACTGTGAGCTATGATGCCACAGTAGTCTACCTAGGGTGACACAGTGAGACTGTCTCAATTAAAAAAAAAAATTAAACAAACACTAGCTCTTGGGAGGAAAAGAACTTTTCAAACAATTATTGAATCCTGCCCAGGTCTCTGTTTCAGCCTCAACTCCTACCACGAGTTCATTTGTTCTCCTTGCGCCATCACATCCAGAACATTCTGCTTCCCAGAGGCACAATACTTAGTCTCAGGCCTTTGTACCTTTGCCTATGCAAAGAGATTGGAATGTTCTCCTCTTCTTTCTAGGAACCCTCACAGAAAGTGCTTATTCATGGTAGCTACTCTACAGGGTTTAATTTCTCTTCTGAGTAAAGAAGCAAAAGTGCTTGAAGCTCATCTCCAACACTGTATCTTCTTTTCTTTCTTTCTTTTTTTTTTTTTTGCAGAGACAGGGTCTCACTTTATCACCCTCGGGAGAGTGAGTGCCGTCACACAACTCACAGCAACCTCCAACACCTCAGCTTAGGCCATTCTCTTGCCTCAGCCTCCCAAGTAGCTGGGACTACAGGTGCCACCACCACGCCTGGCTATTTTTTTGTTGCAATTTGGCCAGGGCCGGGTTTGAACCCACCACCCTCAGTGTATAGGCCTGGCACCCTACTCACTGAGCCACAGGCGCCGCCCTCTTTTTTTTTTTTAGAGTTTTATTTTGTCACCCTCGGTAGAGTGCTGTGGTGTAGTGTCATAGCTCACAGCAACCTCAAAATTTTGGGCTAAAGCAATTCTCTTGCTTTAGCCTCCTGAGTAGCTGGAACTACAGGCACCCGCCACAGCACCTGGCTATTTTCTTAGAGACAGTGGTCTCACTCTTGCTCAGACTGGTTTCCAACTCGTGAGCTCAGGCAATCCACCTGCCTCGGATTCCCAGAGTGCTAGGATTACAGGCATGAGGCACCGCACCTGACCCTCCCTCCCTTTCTTCCTTCCTTCCTTCCTTCCTTCCTTCCTTCCTTCCTTCCTTCCTTCCTCCCTTCCTCCCTCTCTCCCTCCCTCCCTTCCTCCCTTCTTTCCTTCCTTCCCTTCTTTTTTTTTTTCCTTTTGAGACAGAGTCTTGTTTTTGTCACCCTCTGTAGAGTGCTGTAGCATCATAGCTCACAGCAACCTCCAACTCTTAGGCTCAAGTGATTCTCTTGCTTCAGCCTCCCGAGCAGCTGAGACTATAGGCACCTGCCACAATGCCTGGCTATTTTTAGAGTTGAGGTCTCTCTCTGGCTCAGGCTGGTCTCCAACCTGTGAGCTCAGGCAATCTACTCACTAAGGACCTCCCAGAGTGCTAAGATTACAGGTGTGAGCTGCTGCTCTCAGCCCCCCTTTTTATAAGCAGGGTCTCACTGTATTTCCAGGGCTAAAAAGCAGTAGTGTCATCACACCTCACCATAGTAATCCTCCTGCCTCAGCCTTCTCAGTAGCTGGGAGTACAGGCACACCATCATATATGACTATTTTTTGTAGAGAAGAGGTTTTGTTCTTGCCCAGTCTGGTCTCAAAGTCCTGATCAAGCAATCCTCCTGCCTCAGTCTCCCAAAATGCTAGGTTTATAGGCACCATGCCTGGCTTCAAACACTACTTCTTTTGGAAACTTTTGCTATCTTCCCCAGAATGAAGGGTATAAAAGAAATGTATTTGTATTGGGCACCAATTATGTAGAAGCACTTTGCTGGATCCTTGACATTTGTCATTTAATCCTTAGGCCAATTTTGTGCAGAAGGTAGTCTTATTCTCAGATCCTGGGTCAGGAACTTGCTGTCTAAAAGGTCTTGTAGCACAACGAACAGGGTGCCAGCCACATACACCGGAGCTGGCGGATTCGAATCCAGCCTGGGCCTGTCAAACAATGACAACTACAACCAAAAAATAGACGGGCATTGTGGCAGGCGCCTGTGGTCCCAGCTACTTGAGAGGCTGAGACAAGAGAATCGCTTAAGCCCAAGAGTTGGAGGTTGCTGTGAGCTGTGATGCCAGAGCACTCTACCCAGGGTGACAGCTTCAGACTCTGTCTCAAAAATAAATAAATAAATAAAAATAAAAGGTTATGTATCTTGGCCAAAGATCTCTCTGGTAATAAACAGTGGAATTGGAATTAGAATCCAGGATACAGGTCTGCCTGGTTGTCTCCGTCAGGCAAGTCAGTTGTTCCATTCCTGGGGCTTTGAAGTCCTTCCTTCATGCCTCTACCCTAACACATGTCTCACCGTATGGTAATTTATTTATATGCTTTCATAACCTGTCTCCTTTACTAAACTCTTGAATCAGAGGGAAGATCTTACATCCTTCTGTTATGTGGTTGTTGCTGTTTTTGTAGAGATAGGGTCTCATATGTTGCCCAGGCTGGTGTCGAACTCCTGGCCTCAAGCAATCTGCCTGCTGCAGTCTCCTAAAGTGCTGGAATTACAGGTGTGAGCCACAGCACCTAGCCTTACTTCTTTCTGTATCCTTAATGCCTGGCACAATGACTGGCATACAGTGGCAGTGGGTGTTCAAAACACGTTGTTGGACTGAGGTGAGTAACAACAAAACCCTTTGCAGTTCACCATTTTCTTTCTTTCATTTTTTTTTTTTTTTTTTTTTTTTGACAGAGTCTGAAACTGTCACCCTGGGTAGAGTGCTGTGTTATCACAGCTCACAGCAGCCTCCAACTCTTGGGCTTAAGCGATTCTCTTGCCTCAGCCTCCCAAGTAGCTGATACTACTACCAACCACAACACCTGGCTATTTTGTTTTTGTTTTTGTTTTTTTTTTGGTTGTAGTTGTCGTTGTTTGGCAGGCCCCAGCTGGATTCGAACCCGCCAGCTCTGGTGTATGTGGCTGGCACCCTAGCTGCTGAGCTACAGGCACCGACCCATTTTCGTATATATGATTTCCCTTAAAGGCTGGGCAAGGTGGCTCATGCCTGTAATCCCTAGCACTCTGGGAGGCTGAGGTGAATGGATTGCTTGAGCTCACAAGTTCGAGACCAGCCTGAGCAAGAGTGAGACCCTATCTCTAGTAAAAATAGAAAAACTGAGGCAAGAGGATTGCTTGAGACCAAGATTTGGAGGTTGCTGTGAGTGATGACTGCATAGCACTCTACCAAGGGCAACAGCTTGAGACTCTGTCTCAAAAAAAAAAAAATAAATAAATAAATGATTTCACTTAATTATAAATAATCATAAGCTAAAGTCCCTGCTTTTGGTAGCTAGCCATATAAGTAGAAAACAAGTTTGGGGGGGGGGGCGGCGCCTGTGGCTCAGTGGGTAGGGTGCTAGCTCCAGGTACCGAGGGTGGCGGGTTCGAACTTGGCCCTGGCCAAACTGCAACAAAAAAAATAGCCAGGCATTGTGGTGGGCATCTGTAGTCCCAGCTACTTGGGAGGCTGAGGCAAGAGAATCACTTAAGCCCAGGAGTTGGAGGTTGCTGTGAGCTGTGACACCTTGGCACTCTACTGAGGAAGATAAAGTGAGACTCTGTCTCAAAAAAAAAAAAAAAAGTAAACAAGAAAACAAGTTTTGGGTGTTTGCAGACAGACTCTGATATCCTTGAGGACAAGAGCCACATGTGACTTATCTCTGTATCCTTAGCACCAGGTTCGGGGGTTGACATAGATTGCTGCTCAGTGAAGAATACATCCTCGAGAAAAGTGAATGGATACACTATAAATTCATAGCTGTGGTGATTTGTCTTTAAGTTGTGGGTACCCAGATGAATACAGAATGAGAAAGAGGGCACAGGAATTCTGCAGGACTCCTGGTTGAAACAAAAGGCGAATGCAATCTGACAGGATATCACTGTTAGAACTGTAATGCTTGTTTATTTCAGTTCCTTAAGGAGGCAGACACATGATTGTAAATGGCAAACACCTGGAACATTCAGAGCTAACACAATAACTTGATAATATTTTTATAAATCATATTCTTTTCTTATTTCTTCACACAATGGCTTTTTTTTTTTAGAGACAGAGTCTCACTTTGTCGCCCTCAGTAGAGTGCTTGGCTTTACAGCTCACAGCAACCTCCAACTCCTGGGCTTAGGCGATTCTCTTGCCTCAGCCTCCCGAGTAGCCAGAACTATAGGTGCCCCCCACAACGCCCAGCTATTTTTCTGTTGCAGTTTGGCGGGGGCCCGGTTTGATGCCACCACCCTCTGTATATGGGGCCTGCGCCCTACTCACTGAACCACAGGCACCGCCCAGATTATTTCCTTTATAATAAATTCCTAGACATTCTTTCATTCTTTTTTTTCCCCCCGAGACAGGGTCTTGGCCTTGTTGCCTGGGTTAGAGTGCAGTGGCATCATCATCATCATAACTTATTGCAACCTCAAACTCCTGGGCTCAAGAGATCATCTAGCCTTATAAAAGTCAACTTAGCTTCTTTAGTCTTCTACTTAGGCCTCCAAGAAATGTGAGAATCACAGCGATTCTCCATTTGTCACTGCTGTCATTTGGCAACTTCCTTTATTGAGGTTTAGCTCCTATCCCACAGTTCCCCTCTCAAGCCCAACCCTAGGTAATTTCAACTTCTTTTTGTTTTTGTTTTGAGACAGAGCCTCACTCTGTCACCTGGGGTTGAGTACCATGGTGTTTTCATAGCTCACAACAACCTCAGACTGTTGGACCCAAGGAGTCCTCTTCCTTCAACCTCCTGAGTAGCTGGGACTATAGGCACCTGCAAAGATGCCCCACTAGATTTTCTATTTTTAGTATAGACGGTGTGCATGGGGGGGTCCTCATTCTTGCTCAGGTTGATCTGGAACTCCTGAGGTCCACCCACCTTAGCCTCCTAGAGTGCTAGGTTTACAGCTGTGAGCCATCCTGCCTCACCCATCATTTCAACTTTTATTTAAATTAAGTACTTAGGAGGCACCAGAGTGGAGCTGCCACAGGTATGATGCCTCCTGAAGAACAAAAAACAAGAACAAGTAGACAAAAGAAAACAAACAAAATTAAGTATTTAGCATGGTAGCCTCACAATCCTTGAGGATCCTCCCAGTAATCTGTAATCTCCCCTTACTGTCAGCTTTCCGCTCCTAAGGCTAAGACCTTCTATCAGCTGTTAATGTTTCACCTCTGAAATTGGAAACTTTCTCCTCTCTCTAATTACAACCTGTTATACTTCCAGCAAACTCCCATTAAATTTCTTTAACCTCCCAGGAGAGCCTGTCTGATCTCTTGACTCCTTTCTCCTAATCTATTGTCCTTTTTGCCATGATCAGCCTAGATCTATGAGTACTCTATCAGCTTAAACTCCTTTTGGTCCTTTTGCCACATCTACTATATAAATCCCCCTAACCCTGGGTAATTTCAACTATGTGCCTCCTCTGTTCCTACAGTAAAGTTGCTAAGAAATTGCAGAGCGTGGAATCCCACAATTGGATAACCCAGTACTACCAATTGTTTCTACTGTTCCACACTGCCCTAAACTTGAGGATGCCCATGAGACTGAGTCCTCAAAGAACCCAAATCAAGGGAGGAGGATTCAGTCTCTGAGTAAATGCAATGAAGTTTCCCAGATTCTGTTAGAAGTTTGTTCAGATTACAGGTGGGAACAAAGGAATGAAGTCTCAATTCTCTCTGAGGGAGGAGCGTATTTGTGAAATGTTTGATGCCCAGGGCAACTGAGATGTGGGTTTCCAAGGGAACATTGGAAGGAGAGGGCAAAAGATGAGTTCAGGCTGGGTGCGATGACTTACACCTATAACTGTAGCACTCTGGGAAGCTGAGGTGGTGTTGCAGGAAGATGAGGCCCAATGGAGAGAAAACACCGTGTTTAGGCTCAGTACCCGTTGCTCAGTGGTTAGGGCACCATCCACATACACCAGGCGTGGGCCAGCTAAACAATAATGACAACTACAACAATAAAAAAAGTAGCTGAGCAGGCTGGGTGCCTGTAGTACAGTGGTTATTGCACCAGCCATATACACCGAGGGTGGTGGGTTCAAACCCAGCCCGGGCCAGCTAAACAACAATGACAACTGCAACAAAAAATAGTCAGGCCTTGTGGCAGATGCCTGTAGTCCCAGCTACTTGGGAGGCTGAGGCAAGAAAATTGCTTAAGCCCAAGAGTTTGAGGTTGCTGTGAGCTGTGATGCTGCAGCACTCTACCCAGGGTGACATAGTGAGACTCTTTAAAAAAAAAAAAAGTTCCGGGCCACAGGTAACTTTCTCACTGGTCATTTTTTTTTTTTTTTTTTTTTGAGACAGAACCTCAAGTTGTCGCAGTGGCATTATAGCTTACAGAAACCTCCAACTCTTGGGCTCAAGTGCTCCCCTTCTCTCGGTTTTTCTATTTTTGGTAGAGACGGGTCTTGCTTTTGCTCAGGCTGGTCTCAAACTCACGAGCTCAAGCAATCCACCTGCCTCAGGATGTGCTAGGATTACAGGCGTGAGCCTTGGCACCCGCCTTCATCGGTCAGTTTGAATCGAGCTGGAGAAGCTGGCTCCGGCCCTTACAGAAGCGGAAGCAAGCATCAGCCTCCAAGTCCCATAAGTTAAGTTCCTAAGAGCTGAGTCACCATGGGGAGGACCTTGCAGGTATATCCTGGGGGTCTCCTTCAGAAGGCCTTTGTTCTCTTAGATCTTACTTTTTCTGGGTATCTTCTCTCAGTGGGAGGATAGCTCGAGGTCAAGAGTTTCAGACCAGCCCTGTCTCTACTGATACAGGACAAGTGGCATCCCAGCCAGCTTGTGGAGCTGGGACGGGGCACAGCGGGCTGCCTCCGCCTTGGCGGTGTTGATGCGGTGGCAGCGAGCAGAAGAACCAGTGGGCTGGAGGGTAGGCAGGGGGGCCCTGCAGGAGGCTCCAGTAGCCAGAGGGCCCAGACAAACGCTGGGGAGACACCAGCACCTTAGGCTGAACAGGGAACCCCCATTTTCTAGGTCTGGTCAATTTCATGTAAGTTTCCTAGGCCTGGGAAAGAAAGGGATTGTAGCCATTCATTTGCCACCTAGACAAGATGTCCCAGACATGCTAAATGTAACTATCCAGGGCCCCATGCCACTATATATACCTCTAGACAAAGAGCCCAGAGAGAGGGTGGTGCCTGTGGCTCAAAGGAGTACTGCACTGGCCCCAATACCAGAGGTGGCAGGTTCAAACCCAGCCCCAGACAAAAACTGCAAAAAAAGTAAATAAATAATAAATAAATAAAGAGCTCAGAGAGAGAGAGAGAGCTTTTCTCTCCTGACTCAAGTTTTCTCTCTCTGCCAGGAGCTCTGGCGTTTCTGTATTCTTTTCTGCACATAAATCCTGTCTTACCATTGATCTGTGTTGCGCAGATTTATTCTTCAAATCACCAAGACCACAAACCCACTGAAGAGAGAAATTCCGATATCACTACCAAGAATAGAAAAAAATTAGGCAGGATTGCTGGCATGCACCTAGCTACTTGAGAAGCTGAGAAAAGAAAATCGCTTGAGCCTGGGAGTTTGAGGTTGCAGTGAGCTATGATGATGCTACTGCACTCTACCTAGACAGACAGGGTGAGACTCTGCTGATGATGTGTGTGGGGTGGGGAGATGAGTTCATCCCTCTTGTCTCTCCTTAGAACGAATACAGAGCCTAGATCTCCTCATACACTTTCTTTCTCTTCCTCAGCTGCCTTTTGACTCAAAATCAGACCCATATGTTTTTAAACTTGCTATTTGATATTTTTGCTTCCTATTTTGGGTATTTTTTTTTTTTGAGACAGAGTCTCACTCTGTCGACCTCCGTAGAGTGCTGTGGTGTCACAGCTCACAGCAACCTCCAACTCTCAGGCTTAAGTGATTCTCTTGCTTCAGCCTCCCGTGTAGCTGGGACTACAGGTGCCTGCCACAACGCCCGGCTATTTTTTGGTTGCAGTTCGGCCGGGGCTGGGTTCAAACCTGCCACCCTTGGTATATGGGGCCCGTGCCCTACCCACTGAGCGACAGGTGCCGCCCCATGTTTTTGCTTTCTAGATAAAAGGAAAGGGTGGAAAACAAGCAGGACTTACTGTTTGTGGACAAAATAGGCCATGTCCTATTTCTACTTTTCCCAAATTTAAGCATGATCTGTTTCCTCAGCAAAGAACAGTTAAGTTTCTGTGTTTTCCCAAAAGAAAGCAGCATCCTGGAAATGTTGTTTTATTTGATGCCAAACAAATATCAATTCAGAAACATGACAACAATAATAGCAATTACAAAAAGCAGTTAGTGAGACATTTAGGAAGTAAAGGCAGCAAACCAGCAACAACAGAATGCATTATGAAGTAATTTACACCTACTCTTCCACCTGTGGAAAAGGAGAAATCTATTTTTGCTAGAAACTAAAAAAAAAAAAAAAATTCACATTTCTGGCCATCTCTACAAAGGAAAGAACCTTTGTGTGAAGAAATATAAGGCTTTTTTGTTCTTTCTTTTTATAATAAAACAAAACAAAACAAAATTTGGCTACTTACATGATTATTCAGTTACACAAGTTAGAAACCTTGAGATTATCTGTGACTCCCTTTACTCCCTCTTCATAATTCCATTGCTTCCAAAACTTTGGAGATAAGTTTTAAAATCTTATCTCCAGAATGTTTCTGAATAAATATACAGTACAATATCTTTCCCATTCTCCATCTGTGCTGTCATTGCCCAAGCCTCTCTATTACCTGCTGGCTTTTTAAAAGTCTCTTTGTCTTTTTTTTTTTTTGAGACAGTTTGACTTGTCGCCCTTGGTAGAGTGCCTTGGCATCACAGCTCATAGCAACCTCAAACTCTTGGCTCAAGCTATCCTCTTGCCTCAGTAGCTGGGGCTATGGGCACCCACCACAATGCCCACCTATTTTTAGAGACGGGGTCTCCCTCTGGCTCAGGCTGGTCTCAAACCTGTGAGTTCAGGCAATCTACCCACCTCGGCCTCCCAAGTGCAGGTGTGAGCCACCAGGCCAGCCAATCATGTCTTAATTTTAATTTTTTTTTTCTTTTTTGAGAAAGAGGAGAGTCTCACTTCGTTGCTGTCTATAGAGTGCTCCTGTATCACTACTCACAGCAACCTCAAACTCCTGGGCTCAAGTGATCCTCCAGCTTTATAAAGCTCAACCTAATTTCTTTAGCCTTCTACATAGGCCTCCGAGAAATTTGAGAACTGCAGGGATTCTCCTTTTGTCATTGTAGTCATTTGGCAACTTCCTTTATAGCTACGTTCCTGTCCCATAGCTCAATGGAGACAGCATTGGATTAGAGGCAGAAATGTAAAGCAATTCTCACAAGGTCTTTTCATCATTTCCTTGCGTGTTGTTCTTCTTTAGTAGACCTTCTCCTGTTTCGGGGAGGGATCTTACTCTCTTGCATAATACCAGTGTCTAGTCCAGTGCCTGGCACATAGGAGGGGAACACATGGGACTAGACACTCTATGCCAAATGATAGCATTGTTTTGTGTGTGTGTGTGTGTGTGTTTTGTTTGTTTGTTTGTGTTTTTTTTTTTTTTTTTTTTTTGAGACAGAGTCTCACTTATTAGCCCTTGGTAGAGTGCCGTGGTGTCACAGCTCATAGCAACCTCCAAATCCTTGGGCTTAGGTGATTCTCTTTCCTCAGCCTCCTGAGTAGTTGGGACTACAGGAACTTGCCACAATGCCCCGCTATTTTTTTTGTTGCAGTTTGGCCAGGGCTGGGTTTGAATCCACCAGCCTCGGTATATGGGGCCGGCCCCTTACCCACTGCCACCAGATAGCATTGTTATTTAGTGAATCTGTGAACTTGGGACAGTCTCTTGGGTTCAGTATTTTTGTTAGTTAAATGAAGTGTTATCTATTCCATCAGGTGTGGTGAGGACTGAATGCTCCTCTTGGTTGCTTCCAAACCATTTTTCCTCCCTCTTCCTTAATAAATTTTAGCTCCTTTAAGTCTGCCCCATTCCACTTTACCACCTGCTATTCTGCTTTGCTGCTGTCCTCTGCCCAGGCTGAGTATTAGCCCTCATTCAATGCTGATCTTAGCTCCCAGCTGTTTCCATTTATACGGCTTGTTCCTGTCATCAGCCTGGGGAGTTCAGAATGTACTTGGGCAATACTATACAACTTCTTTGCTTCTCTGTTCCTGCACTGCCTCATCTCCAAAGTCAATTCTCTACCAAATCTGACCTCAACCCCAATCACCCATGCCTGTGGTCATACCTCAGTCTTTGCCCTCATCAGTAACTGTTCCACTTCCAAAATTTTGACTTTTACTATCAGTTCTTAACTCTTTTTTTACTATCCATCTTTTTACTATCAGTTCTTAACTCATCCAGGGTGCCTGCTTCCACTTGAGCACTTCCTTGGCCTTATCAAGACCTGAAATTTATCATTCTTACCCCTCCTGTTCTTAATTACTTTCTTACACAGACTAGGTTTCATAGTCTGCAATTATAATCACATCCTTGGATATCATTGTGGCCATAATTGTCTTTCTTTCCCTTTACACATTTTTTTTTTTGAGACAAAATCTTGCTTTGTTGCCCTTGGTAGAGTGCTGTAGCATCATAGCTCACAGCAACCTCCAACTCTTGGGCTCAAGCGATTCTCCTGCCTCAGCCTCCCAAGTAGTTGGGACTACAAGTGCCTGCCATAATGCCTGGCTATTTTTAGAGACAAGGTCTCACTCTGGCTCAGACTGGTATTGAACCTGTGAGTTCAGGCAATCCACCCACCTCAGCCTCCAAGTGCTAGGATTACAGGTGTGAGCCACTGAAATGGCCCTCTTCTTTATTTAAATCCATTTTTGGGGGGTGGGGGGGGTAGAGTCTCTCTCCATCACCCTGGGTAGAGCGCCATGGCATCATCACAGCTCATTACAACCTTAAATTCCTGACCTCAAGCAATCCCCCTGTCTCAGTCTCCCAAGTAGCTGAGACCACAAACCCATGTCATCATTCTTGGCTAATTTTTCTTTTCTCTCTCTCTCTCTTTCTTTCTTTTTATTTTGAGACAGACTCTCACTCTGCTGCCCAGGCTAGAGTGCTGTGGCCTCAACCTAGCTCACAGCAACCTCAAACTCCTGAGTTCAAGCAATCTTCCTTTCTCAGCCTCCCAAGTAGCTGGGCCTACAGACACCTGTCACAACACACAGCTGATTTTTTTTCTATTTTTAGTAGACATGGGGGTCTCCTTCTTGCTCAGGCTGGTCTCAAACTATCAAGTTCAAGGGATCCTCCTACCTCGGCTTCCCAAAGTGCTAGGATTATACCCAGAGTGCTAGGATTACAGGTGTGAGCCACCTTGGCCCTGCCAACCACACCTGAATTCAAATGCCACTTTCTGAGAGACCCACTCTGACCACCCAATATAAATAAGCCACCCATTGGCTTTCTAATACATTAATTAATTAACTTGTCTGCAAAATGTTTATCAGTATTGGATATTTTTCTTGTTTGTTTAGTGTTTGCTTTCATCACAGAATTTCAGCACTTGACTCATTCACTGTTGTATTCCCAGGACCTCCAACAGTGCCTAGATATAATATAGTAGGTGGTCAAGAAACACTGAAATTACCCCTGCAGGCGCTAAGTGATTGCTCTTCTCAGATTTAGTCTCCTACTCCTTCCCGGCTTTCTGTTCCACTCAAACTGCCCTCTGTGCTGTCCCTTCAATATGCCAGACTCACTCCTAACATCTGGTCTTTGACTTTCTATTTCTTCCCCTTGGAAGGCTCTTCTCCAGGCTCTCTCCTTCACTTTCTTCAGGTCTTGCCTAAAAGTTACTTTCTCATTCATTCCCGTTTGGGCATTTAAACTAGCAGCCCCAACTCTGTACCTCTTTCTTCGCTTGTTTTTTTCTCCATAGCACTTACCAGTTTTTTTTTCCCCCCCAACTTGGAACAAACTTTTATTTTGATGCTGGTCTGATCAATCCATGGCCATGGGTCAGTGGTAAAGCACTTATCAGTTTTACAGTGCTACATAATCTACTATTTACTTTATTGCCTGTTCCTTCCCTCCCCCTACAAAGAAGGCTCAGATGAATCCCCAAAGGTTGGAAGAGTCCCTAGCACAAAACAGAAAATATTTATTAAATGAATGGGTTTGGCCAGGTGCAGTGGCTCTCACCTATAATCCTAGCACTCTGGGAGGCCTAGGCGGATAGATCGCCTGAGCTGCTCTGAGTTCCAGACCAGCCTGAGCAAGAGGAGACCCTCCCTCCCTAAAATAGCCAGGCATTGTGGTGGGCGCCTGTAATCCCAGCTACTTGAGAGGGTGAAGCAAGAGAATCGTTTGAGTCCAAGAGTTTGAAGTTGCTGTGAGCTGTGACGCTACAGCACTCTACCGAGGGTGACAAAGTGAGACTCTGTCTCAAATAAATAAATAGGTTTGCGGAATAAATGCACAAATGAATATTAGATGTGAAATCTTTTGGAAGTGTAAGGTATTATTGTGCCCAGTCAAATTATTTACTTTAATAGAGAACCTTAATAGCCTTCTCGTATCCCTGGAACGCAGTCCTACACACAATAGACGCACAAAGAGTGTCTGACTGTGATCGCTGGGGAGGTGGGTGGGCGAGTTCACCAGAGCAGCCGGCGTAGGCTCCGCCCCCGCCTCGCCCCGCCCCTCCAGGTCCGAGGCGGCCCCGCCCCACATGCGGAATGCAATATAGGCGAGTGACGTCTGACCATTTGTTGTCATTGGCGGATCCCAAGATGGCGTCCATCATGGAAGGGCCGCTGAGCAAATGGACTAACGTGATGAAGGGCTGGCAGTACCGCTGGTTTGTGCTGGACTATAATGCAGGACTGCTCTCCTACTACACGGTGAGTCCCTGGAGGACAAGGCTCCGGGCGCCCCCGGGTCGCGCTCCCTGACTGGACCTGGGGGGCCGGGGTTTGGGGTGGCCGAGTTGAGGTGGTTAGGCTGGGGGTGCCGCCGTACGAGAGGGTTCCCTGGTTGGGGAGGGTTCACGTCCTGTATAGCCAATGAGGGTGAAGGGGATGCGGGCACCGCCAATGAGCAGCCACTAGCTGTCGGATTTATGGGCTGGGAGAGCCACGTTTCTCTTTTAGGGTCCGGCCTTAAGCCGTGGTGAGCAAGGATGGTCCTTGTCATGTTTTAAAGGGTCTGATCTTGCGATTCATGCCTTCTCCCCACGTTGTCAAGGACTTTGCCCTGTCCCCCCAAGCCCTGTAAACGGCCGCACCCCTTAGCTTCCCTGCCAGGACCGGAGCGCTCTGCTTCTTTGGGGCTGTGCTCAGTCGAGCATGGATAGATCCAAAGGTGACTGGCCCTCGGGCAACGCTAACGGGTGTGAAATTCCTCCTGTCCTTCCTTGTTGAGTGTCTCATTGAAGGGACGCACCCCTCTATTCAGCCAGAAGTGAGCTTAACCGACGCCTTAACTTTCTTATATGCGAGTCTTTTGTTAGCGAAAAGAGATAAGAGATAGTGTAGTGTCCCCCTCACTGAAAGTTATGTTCTGGGGAAAGCTGAGTTCAGGGTTTCACTGTTGTTAACACGAATCAGTGGTTTTGGGCAAGTAGATGAATTGCTGTGAGTCTTTTGTTCTGATTATTTCTTCCACCCCCATCGCATTAGATATGGAAGGTGGGTGGTATTAGAAAGAAAAGTAACTTACAAAAGTACTTTCTCTGAATGGTGTATAGTTAATAATAGTCAAGGAGAGGGAGGAAGCTACTTACAAAATAGAATGTACTGAAGGCTTTAGAAAATAATAGAAGACAGAAAAAATAAATTATGGAAGTAAGGGTAATGCTAGTGAGAGAAATTAGGGACAAAAATATTTGTTCATTCACTTAAAAAACATTGAGCTCCCGCTCTGTGAATTTCCTTGCCAGCAAGAATCAATGGTGATAAAAACATTTACTCTTCCTCTTTTCTGGAGCTTATATTCTAGTCTAGCAGGTCCCTTAATTCATTTTACTCTCAACAACTTTGCAAGGTAGTAGGTATTAATTATTCCCATTTAATATCCCCAATTACAGTTTTGGATCCTGAGGCTATAGGCTTTTAAGTAATTTGCTTGATTGCATAGCTAGCAGTAAGTGGTGGAATCAGGATGGCAAATTCTTGGCTTTCTGACTTTTCCTACTAAACTTCATTTTCACTACAGGGGGAAAAGTACAAGCTGTGAGTTATTAAATGTAAGTCTGCCAGAGTAAATGTATTACTTCCACCATTGTTCAACCATCAAATTCACTTTCTCTATATAGGCTGAAAAGGAAAAAGACCAAATCTTAATGAGTCCTAAACACATTGTTGAAGATTATCTTTAGGTAGCCACTAAAGAGAGGCAACTAAATATTGTTATCCTGAAAACTCTGGAATTACGAATTCTGTGGCTCAGATAAATGAAGATAATATTGGGTTTCTGTAGATGTGATAATTGGAAAGTACTATGGAACCTTTCAATCTATTTAAAATGGAATAATTTCCATGAGTGGCACTATGCAATTAGGTTACTTTGTAAATTCCAAATTGTGTGGGCCTGAATTTGAGGCAATCCCAGAGAGGCCCTAAGCTGGGGTTCTTGGGAACTCTTAGCCCAGACAGAATCTTTTTTTTTTTTTTTTCCTGTTTTCTTTCCTTTAGTGTATTTTTTTTTTCTGCCTCATTGCTCTTTTAGTTTTTGAATACTTGAACAAATTTCTCCTTATCTTACTGGCTAAATACAGGTTTCTCATATACTTCTTCTTGTTTTTTTTTTTTTTTTTTGCAGTTTTTAGCTGGGGCTGGGTTTGAACCCGCCATCTGTGGCATATGGGGCCAGCGCCCTCCTCCTTTGAGCTACAGGCGCCGCCCAATATACTTCTTTTTTTGTCTCCTTAATACTTCTTTCTCTGAGATTAGATTATGTAAAATATTATCCTTGCAAGAGAAAGGAGGTATCATATTTCTCACTAATGGATGTTTAGAAGGTTTTTTCCTTTCTAGTTGTTTGATGTTATTTTCTTGCATAAAGACAATGGAAATATTGTCCCATCTTATGAAAATAAAATGATAACCCAATTTTAAATTAGAGGAGGTCTAGTAGTAAAGAGGGGAAAAGGACAGATATTCACTTAAAGGGAAAATAGGAGACATACTGAGTATTGGCAATGAATTTGGTATACCTGGACATTGTTTCAGTGCATAATGATTGTGAGGGTACATATTCGAGGGCCCGTATTGGCATTTATCTGATAATTTGAAGCTGTATCTCCCAGGAAGAATATCTGAATTAGTTGTACGGCAGTAAACAGCAAGTCAGTTTGTTCCTTGTTTCTAAAATCACTTGGCCTTTTGTCTTGCTCTGTGTTTATAGGTCTATTCTAGGGTGGCCCTGAAAACCCTGAACTAAACTAGATTGGCCTTGCTTTAGGGCGGCACCTGCGGCTCCTTGACTAGGGCACCGGCCCCATATACCGAGGGTGGCAGGTTCAAACCCAGCCCCGGCCAAACTGCAACAAAAAAATAGCCGGGCATTGTGGCGGGCACTTGTAGTCTCAGCTTCTTGGGAGGCTGAGGCAAGAATTGCCTAAGCCCAGGAGTTGGAGGTTGCTGTGAGCTGTGTGACACCACAGCACTCTACCGCGAATGATAAAGAGAGACTCTGTCTCTACAAAAGAAAAAAAGATTTGCAGAGCAGCTCTAGTGTAAAGGTGTGTGTGGGACTGGGTGCAGTGGCTCATGCCTGTAATCCCGAAAGTCTGGGTGGCCAAAGCGGATGGATTGCCTGAGCTCAGGAGTTTGAGACCAGCATGAGCAAGAGTGTGTGACTCCATTTCTAAAAATAGCTGGGCATTGTGATGGCTGCCTGTAATCCCAGCTACTTGGGAGGCTGAGGCAAGAGAATCACTTGAACCCAAGAGTTTGAGGTTGCTGTAAGCTATGACACCACAGCACTCTACCAAAGGTGACAAAGTGAGACTCTGTCTCAAAAAAAACTTATCAAAATACCATTATTATAGCTAAATGGTAATACTTATTAATAGCAGATATTTAGTCTGTTTAATTTCTATGATTATCTTAAAAATCTCTTCCTCACCAGTTGGTTTGAGTCACAATTACAAACAAGATCTACTGACTGATTTAGACAGGTTTTCACTATGCCACCCAGGCTAGAGAGCAGTGGTGTCATCAGAGGTCACTGCAACCTCAAACTCCTGGTTTAAGTGATCCTTTTGCGTCAGCCTTCCAATAACTGGTACTACAGGTATGAGCCACCATACCTGGCTAATTTTTCTACTTTTTTGTAGAGAAAAGGTCTTACTCTTGCTTAGGCTTGTCTTAAATGATCCTGTCCCCTTGCGCTGGCTTTCCAGAGTGCTAGGATTACAGGCATGAGCCCCCAGGCTCTGGCTTAAGTTTTTTTTTTTTTTTTTTTTGAGACAGAGTCCTACTCTGTTGTCCTGGGTAAAGTGTTATGGGATAATAGTCCACAGCAGCCTCAAACTCTTGGGCTTGAGCAATCCTCTGGCTTCAGCCTCCCAAGTAGCTGGGACTAAATGAGCCCGCTCCAATGCCTGGATAGTTTTTCTGTTTTTAGTAGAGATGGGGTCTTGCTCTTGCTCAGCCTGGTCTCGAACTCCTGAACTCAAGTAATCCCCCAGCCTGGGCCTGCCAGAGTGCTGGGATACAGGGGAGAGGCAACGTGCCTTGCTGAGTCCTTTTAATCTAAAGCAGTGGTTCTCAACCTTCCTAATGCTGCGGCCCTTTAATACAGTTCCTGTGGGTCACCACCCACAGGTTGAGAACGGTGATCTTTAGGTTTCCCATTCTTTTTTTTTTTTTTTCTTGCCATTTGTTTCTTTAAGAAACCAGCTGATGTACTCTGTAGAAATTTTTACATTCTCTATTTTGTTCTCTTTTTGATATATTTAAATGTGTTCTTTGTCCTGTGTATTTTCTTTCTTTTTTTTTTTGTCCTGTGTGTTTTCTTTCTTTGTTTCTTTTCTTTTCTTTTCTTTTCTTTTCTTTTTTTTTTTTTTTTTCCTCTTTGGATACAGGGTCTTATTCTGTTGCCCGGGTTGGAGTGCAGTGGCATCATCATTGCTCACTGCAAGGTCAAACTTCTGGGGTCAGGTGATCCTCCCTCGTAATTCTCCTGCCTCAGCCTCCCAGAGTGCTAGGATTAGCGCTGAGAGCTTTGATGCCCAGCTTTTTTTTTTTTCTTCTTTTTTCTTTATTTAGAGACCTGGTCTCATTGTATTACTCAGGGCTTTTCTTTTTTTTTAATCAACTTTTATTGCGTTCAATATTTTTCTCCTCCTCCCCCCCAATTTTTAGCATTTGTATTTACTGATCTTTTGAGACAGGGTGTCACAATATTGCCCAGGCTGGTCTGAAACTTATGGGCTCAAGGGATCCTCTTGCTTTAGCTTTCCAAATAGCTGGAATTACAGGCACAT
>CAUYPK010044632.1:0-10477 GCA_963574355.1 Loris lydekkerianus
CTGGGATACTTTGCTAAGGAGAATATGTTCCAGCTCCATCCATGTAAACATGAAAGAGGTAAAGTCTCCATCTTTCTTTAAGGCTGCATAGTATTCCATGGTATACATGTACCACAATTTGCTAGTCCATTCGTGGGTTGAGGTGCAACATCAGGTTGTTAATTTGTGATCCTTCTATTTTTTTTTTTTTTTTTTTAATGCATACCTGTAATGCTGTAAACTTCCCTCTTAGCACTGCTTTTGCTATATCTCACAGGTTTTGGTATGGTGTGTTTTCATTTTTGTTGGTTTCAAAAAAAATTCTTTTAATTTCCATCTTAATTTCCTTGACTCAAAGATTCTTCAGAGCCATGTTTAATTTCCACGTATTTGTATAGTTGAGAATTTCTCTTGATTTGATTTCTAGTTCTATTCTGCTGCAGTCTGAGAAGATATTTGATATGATTTTGATTTTTAAAAATGTATTGAGGCTAGTTTTGTGACCTGACATACAGTTTAGCTTGGAGAATGTTCCATGTGCTCATGAGAAGAATGTAATACATTCTGAGGTTGTTGGGTAGAATGTTCTGTAAATGTCTGTTAGGTCCATTTGATCTAAAGTCCAATTTAGTATAGTGTTTCTTTGCCGATTTTCTGTCTCAATGAACTAGCTTCTCTGAGAGGCGTGATGATGTCCCCCACTCTATGATTGTATTGCTATCTCTTTGTTTAGGTCTGGTAATATTTTAAGGATCTGCCTCTGGTGTTGGTCACATATACATTTAGAATTGTTATATTCTCTTGTTGAATTGATCCTTTTAACATTGCATATGATCTTTCAATTTTTTTGACTCTTTTTGATGTGAAGTCTTTTGTATTGGCTATAAGTATAGCTACTTTGGCTGGTTTCCATTTTCATGGAATATCTTTTTACATCCCTTTAACTTCAGTTTGTAAGTGTCTTTACCAGAGTCAGGATTAATTCAAGATAATTAATCAACTGCCTTCAAGTTCTGAGATTTTCTCTTCTCCTTTGTTTTGCTTATTGTTGAAGCTTTCAACTGTATTTGTAATTCTCTCAATAATTTTTTATTTCCAAAAATTAGTTTTTTTAAAGATCTATCTCCTTGTTAAATTTTGTATGCATATCCTGAATTGATTTTTAAATTTTATTTCATTGGTTCTCTGGTTTTTCTTGGATTTCATGATCTTTTTTCACATCAATATTTTGAATTCTTTATCTGACACTTCAAAAATTGTATTTTGATTAGGATACACCATAAAAGGGTTAATGTGATCTCTCACAGTCTCATAAAACTCTACTTTTTCATACTTGCAGTATTGCTATGGTGATTTCTTCCATATCCAAAAAATTGCTTCTTATTTTTGAGTTTACTTTTATTTGGGTAGGGCATTTTTTTCTTTTCTGGTGGATGTGGATTTCTTTTCTAGAGGATGTGACTCTAATGTACACAGAATAGTGAGTGCCGTGCTTCTTTGTGCACTGAGTGGAGATTGTATGAAGTCCTTGATTGTCCACAGCCTTACAGCGGTGGCTTTCATAAACACTGGTTGCAGTGGCAGTGCACCTGGTGGGTGAGGAGGCTCACAGTCTGAGAAGTTGGGGTAGCAGAAGTCAGGAGAAGCTCATCTTCCCAGGGCCTGTGCCTCTGGTAGCCGATTTTGTATAGGGCTGCGCAGGTCCACCTCCAGGCCAGTAGGTGTGCTTGCCTGTAAGAGCTGGCTACACTGGCATCAGTAGGGTTTGCCCTTGATCTTCGTTTACCAGAAGCTCTCCAGTGTCCCAGGCAATGGGCTGGGGCTGAGCCATGGAGCCTTAGGGTAGCTGGGCTGTATGGGGAGGGGGGGGGCTGGTAGCGGTAGGGGGTGCCTTCAGTGGCAGGCACAAGCACCAGCACGTGGGGAGTCCCCATCAGTCACCAAATGCCTGGGGATATGCCAGGGTAAGGAGTGAAGAAACTGCCCCTGCACCACCTTCCTTTCGTGGGAAGTGAGGGAAGTCCAAGCACCTAGTCCAGGGAAGCAAGAATGAGACTCCATACTTGAGTTGGGGCACCCAATAAAGTCACATGCAGTTTTGTTTTAGTTTGCAGAACCATCCCTGGCTGCAAAACTCACCATCAGGCAAACTTGGGCCCTCTAGCAGCCTCCTTCCGCTCTGGTGCTGTGGAAAGGGACAACCCAAGTCCAGCATCTACAGGCTCTCAGTTCTAGCTTAGGCGCCCCTCTCCTGCTCCAAACGCAACACTCCGACACCTGACCTGAGACTTTCTAATTCCCGTGGCAGCCTCCGCTGCCAGGTGGCTCAATTCCTCCCAGTTTGGTAGGAGCCAGAATTGAGAGGGAGGAGCCAGGTCTGGGAAAACGCCTGGGGCACTTGTTGGTGCCTTTTCTTCTCACAGGCTCAGGGCCTCTCCCAAAATTAGCCTCAGGGTCTGGGAGTGACAAGGTATTCTCCTGTGATCTGGTTTGCAGTTTCCCATGGAAAGGTGGGTTGTATTGGGACAGCTCTCACTCTCTCAGTATTGGTGCTTCACTCACAGTTCTCAGGCACACCCTTTGTCTTCCCCAGAATCTCAAGTGCACATTGATTTTCTGTTGAATCCCCATGTTCCTCCTTCTCCTTCTCCTCCTCCTCCTCCTTCTTTTTTTTTTTTTTTTTTTTTTTGAGACAGAGTCTCACTATGTCACCCTTGGTAGAGCACTGTGATGTCATAGCTCACAGCAACCTCAAATTCTTGGGCTTAAGTGATTCTCTTGCTTCACCCTCCCAAGTATCTGGGACCACAGGCACTCACCACAATGCTGGCTTTTTTTGTTGTTGTGGCAGTTGCCATTGTTGATTTTAGCTCACTGGGGCTGGGTTTGAGCCCTCCAGCCTCAGTGTATGTGGCTGATGCCCTGCCCACTGAGCTATGGGCGCCACTATGTTTCTTCTTCAATAAAAGTTCACAATGTGAATGTCTACACACTATTTTACTTCTTCTAAGTAGGCTAGGCACAGTAGGAAAGTCTGTAATCTGCCACCTTGGAAAAAAGTAAGCAATATTCAGTGAAGCAAGACTTGTTTTTTATTTGTTTGTTTTGTTTTGTTAAACAGAGTCTCACCCTATTGTACCAAGATGGAGTGCCTTGGTGTCATAGCTCACAGCAACCTCAGACACTAGGACTTGAGCGATCCTCTCCCTGGGATTACAGGCTCCTGCCACCACTCTCAGCTAGTTTTTCTATTTTTTAATAGAGATGGTTTTCCCAGAGTGCTAAGATTACAGGCATGAGCCACTGCACTGGGCCTCTACTTATCTTCTTGATACACATTTCAAAATACTTAATTTGAAAATGAAATAAGGATTTTTGGTGAGGAATAGTTTTTAGATAGGTACTACCAACAAAGCCTGTGAAGAGCAGGTAAATTCACAGCTGAGCCCTAGATCAGTTGTTCTCAAAGTGTGGCATGCAGACCAGCAGCCCCTGGGAACTTGTTAGAAAAGAAAATTCTTTGGTCTTCCCCAATATTTGCTGACTCAACTATGTGTGTGTGTGCATGCCTAGGTGCCTGCACACAGGGGCAGAGCAATTTTTGTTATAACTCGCCTTCCAGGGGATTCTGACGCCCACTGGAGGGATCACTGTCTTACATACTCTAAATCCTCAAAGGGAAAGCGTTTATCAGGAAAACTGTTGGATGTTAATGCAATAGAAACCATGTTGTGATTAAAATGATTTTTTTTTAGATAAATGAAGTAACAAAATTAAAAAATAGAACTCTGAATTATGTATAAATGATAATAGGAGGTAATTAAAATTATGTGTAAGAGGAAAATTTGGATGCCAGATTTGTAAAATTGAGAATTTAGAAGATTACCTTGGTTATAATCATTTTGTATCACTATTGTTTAGTAGAAGTTTATCTTTTATTGTTAATGTAAATACCCAGTAAAGTAGAAAAATAAGTGCCTTATTTGTTCAAAATGTACCATAAATAACATATTTGTTTAAAATGTGTAAACTGTATATGAATTAACAGATGAACAATATGGCATCAAATTGAAAAGGCCTGTTGCTTTAAAGTATCTCTTGTTTTTAAGTAAAAGATATACAGCCGAGAGAAGCAGAGGGTATCCTGGCAATACATCTGCTTTTTTTACACTGTTCATAAAACACTTCACACTAGCCAAGTTGGAGACCAGCTTTCCCCAGGGTGCCACGACTGAAACATTCCATTTGAAATACTACGTAACATTTAGACTGGCTTAGAATCTCCCTCCACCTTTTTTTCTTTTTCTCAACCTCTGACTTTCCAAAGGAGAAAAAAATCCATGTATTCTGATTTCATGGAAATAAATGCTAGGAAAGAAACAAATGTATAATATTTGACTTATTATAATCTATAGGTATGAATGATACAAGATTTAAAAGTTCAGGATGTTTGAGAATTGGGTCATCTGAGACCTTTAACTAAACAAGGGCCTTTCACCTCAAAATCATCATTTAAAATTTAGACATGGACAATGATAAAATGCTATAAACTCCTGACCCCTAAGATTTGTTCCAGTTCTAAATGCTTGGTAATTCTATGATTCTACTGCTGTTTCGTGGCCAGAAATATTACACAGTTTCAATGTATTTTGTGGAACAGAATATATATACCATATAGGAAGATATTACAATTGTCCAAGAGTGAGGTCATATTCTACTGCCTGGGGAAGTAGTAAGTTTAAATATATGCAACTAAATAGTGAAAGATGCTACAAGGACTTCATAATCTATTTACACAGACACATAAGATTCTCGTGGAAGAATGTTCAAAGAATAAATTTTCAAAAGCAAAAATAGATAGAAAAGCCCTCCCCTTTAAAATATAACCTCATCAGACTCAAACTGCTTCAGGTTCTAGTAAATAATAGAGTGTTTAGAGCATACTTTTTTTACGATTTAACCTACTTGTTTTGTAATGAGATATGTGTACCCTGGAGGTGCTTAAGATGATCCAATGAGATGTAGACAGAATGTATTAGATTTATGTTAATATTTTACCTAAAAATAAGAAATAATATGCCTTACATATATTTAACATACAAAAGGACACATACAATCTTATATGAAGTATGCAAAATGTCCTGAAGGAAAGGTGAAAGTTCTGTATTGATTGATTATGTGCTTTTTTCTTTAGCATTTTGATATAATCAATTACATTGGTTGATTTCTTAAATATGGAACCAATCTTGCATTCCTGGAATAAAACCCACTTTGTTGTGGTACATAATTCTGAATTCTATTTGCTGATTTTTTCAAAAAGGCAATTTAGATCTATATTCAAGAGGGATAATATTTTGTCATTTTCTTTTTTGCACTGCCTTTATCTGGTTTCAGGGTCAGGTTAACATCAACTTTATGAAATGAATTGGCAAGTATTTCCTCCTTTTCTATTTCATGGAAAAGATTTTGTAGAATTAGTGTTAATTCTTCTTTAAATGTTTAGTAGAACTCTTTAGTGAAACTATCTGGGCCTATGGAGTACTCTTTTGTGTTTTAAAATTATGAATGAATTTCCTTAACAGTTTTAGGGCCATTCAAGTTACCTATTAAATATTTCATGAGTTGTGGTGTTTTGTGTTTTTTGAGAAATTGTTTTATTTTATCTATGTTGTCCAATATATGTAAGGTTGTTTGCAGTCTTGCTTTATTGTCCTTTTTATGCTTGCTGAGTCTGCAGTGACATCCCTCCTGCACGTTGCCATGGTAATTTGTGTCTTCTCTCTTTTATTCTCTGTCAATGTGTCTGAGCAGAGGTGTCCAACCTGGGGCCTGAAGGTCCTATGTGGATTATGAGAGGAACTTTTTGCTTATTTGTGTTGGTGGATATCATGAAAATCATGCATGAACCTTTTTCGTTTTATTCATCAGCTTTTGTTAGTGTCTGTGTATTTAATGTGAGGGCCAAGACAACTCTCTATCTTTGAATGTGGCACAAATAAGCCAAAAAGTGGGACACCCCTAACTGGTTTGTCAATTTTATCAATCTTTTTAAAGAACCAGCTTTTCTTTATTATTTTTCTGTTCTCCATGTAATTAATTTCTGCTCTTTTTAAAATTATGTACTTTATTCTATTTTCTTTGCATTTAGTTTTCTTATTTTAGGTTCTTAAGAGAGGAGCTTAGATTATTTATCTGAAAGTTATCTCCCTTTCAACATGTACATTTAGTATTATAAATTTCCCTCTTGGCATTGTTTTATCTGTGGCTAACACATTTCGAAATGTTGAATTTTCATTTTCATTTAGTGCAGTGCATTTTAAAAAATTTCCTCGAGACCTCTTCTTGGATTCATGGATTATTTAGGAATGTGTTGCTTAATTTTGAAATGTTCAGAGAGTTTTCTGTTATCTTTCTGTTATTGATTCTAATTTGACTTCATTGTAATCAAAGAAGACACTCGGTATGATTTCAATTTTTAAAAATTTGTGAAGATTTGTTTTATGGCCCATTATTGTGTAAACCCATGAAAAGATGTGTATTCCACTGTTATTGGGTGAAATTTTCTTTAAATGTCTATTAAATCTTGGTAGATGGTTGATTCTGTGTTAATCGTTATTTTCTTTAAGCACATAAAAATATGATGCCACTTCCTTCTGGCTTCCATGATTTCTAATGATAAATTTCTGACATTTTAATCATTTTTTTCTAGAAGCAAGGTGATTTTTGTAGCTGCTTTAATTTGTATTAGATTTTCAGAAGTTTAATTGGGATAGGCCCTGGAATGTGCTTTTAGGGGATTTTTTTTTTTTTTTTTTTTTCTGTTTTGGGTTTGCTGTGCCTCTGGAATCTGTGTGTCTCTTTCTAAATTTCAAAGTTTTCAGCGATTATTTCTTCAAGGATTTTTTCATCCCTACTCTATTTCTCTTTTTCTCATAGAACTCTAATGACTTAAACATTAGATCATTTGCTTTAATCATGAATGTCCCTAAGGCTCTATTCATTCTTTTAGTCTATTTTCTCTCTATTCAGTTTGGGTAATTTGTATTGTTTTATCTTCTAGTTCACTGATTATCTCCTCTGTCTCCTCCATTTTGCTCACTACGCTTTTTATTTCAGTTATTGTATTTTTCAGTTCAAAAATTTCTATTGTAACTTAACTCAATACAATGAAAGCAAATCATTCCATTAAAAAGTGGGCAAAGGACATCAATAGACATTTCTTAAAAGAAGACATACAAATGGCAACAGGTATATGAAAAACTGCTCAACATCATTAGTCACCAGAGAAATGCAAATAAAAATTATAATGAAACATCATCTCAACCCTGTCAGAATAAATATTAGATGGTGCTGAGGATGTGAAGAAGGTAATTTTATACAATGTTGGTGACAATGTCAACTAATATAGCCACTATAGAAAACAGTATGGAGATTTCTCAAAACACTAAATGTAGTCCATTTGATCCAGCAATCCCACCGCTGGAGATATAGCTAAAGGAAAAGACGTCAATATATCAAAGGGATACCTGCATGTGCTTGCACATTTTTACTGCAGCATTATAGACAACAGCAAAAACATAGAATCAGCCTCAGTGTCCATCAAAGGATGAATATATTAAAAAAAGTGATATATGTATATAAAATGTGATATATTTCTCATAAAGAAAATGTGACATATATAAAGTGATATATAATATATATCTCAATTCAGCTATAAAAAAGAATAAAATCATTTCATTTACAGCAACATGGATGGAACTGAAGGTCATTATCTTGAGTGATACAAGCCAAGCACAGAAAGCACAAATATCACATGTTCTCACTTATATATGGAAGCTAAAAAATTTGAACTGTGAAAGTAGATAGTGGAAAAATAGATCACACAGACTTGGAAGGGTTCATGGGGGAAGGGAGAAGGATGAAGAAAAATGGGTTAGAGGACATAAACATACAAAAAGGTAGAAGGAATAAATTCAGTGTTTGAAGCAGAGTAAGCAGACTATATTTGATAAAAAATGTATTATACTCACTGATAATTATTCTGAATACCTTGACTCGATCACTATGCATTATAGACCAGTAACAAAATTTCTCATGCACCCCATAAATTTACATAAATAGAAAATAAAAAAAATAAAATTTCCATTGGGTTCTTCTTTATACCTCCTATTTATTTGCTGAGATGATTTCTTTGCTGAGGCTTTCTACTTTTTTCTTTGTTTTAAGCTTATTCATGATTGCTTGTTGAAGCACTTTCATCATGGCTGCTTTAATATCTTTGCCAGATAATTCTAACATATGTATCATCTTGGTGTTGACATCTACTGATTGCCTTTTTTATTCTGTTTGATAATGTATCTGATTCTTGATATGATGAGTTTTGTTTTTTTTTTTCTTTTATTGAAACCTGGGCATTTTTCTATTACGCTATTATGAGACTGTGGATATTCTGTTTTACTGGCATTCTCAGATTCTGTTCTGTAAGGGAGATGGGGCTCATCACCTGTTACTGCCAGGTGGTGGTAGAAATCCATGTTTTCTACTCTGCCTCCAAAGGGAAGTCTCCTCATTATTCCTAGGTGGGTGTGAGAATGCTGGCTCTGCCTGTGATCTTGACTGATTTCACTGTGATGATAGCTTTATCACTGGGTGGTGAAGTCCTGATTCTCCACCACGCCATCTCTGACAACATTCCTGCAGGGAGAGGAAGGAATACCTCATTACTGCTAAGATGGGGCTGGAGCTACTGACACCACAGGCTGGAGGTCTCATTACAGGATGGTAGGGGTGAGAGTCTTGCCTCCCCCCTTCTTTAACATCTTTCTCTCAGAGTGTTGGGCATCTCTTTATAACATGATGAGGGTAGAAAGTGAGGCTCTTTACTCAGCCTCTGCTGATTTGGTGCAGATGGAACCAAGGTTTTTATTGTGATGTTTGGCTGGAGTGGAACATTGTTCGTCTCAAAGCTTTTTGTCTTCCTGGGCTTTTCTTTTCCTATTGCAAAATGCTTTTGCACATCAGAAAGAAATGTGTTAGTAGGTTTGCTTCTTTATCTTGCTGAGTAGATATTTGTTTTTCATTCTGTGGGTGTACAATTTATTTATGCATTCAATAGTTGATGCGCATTGGGTTGCTTGCAGTTTTAGTAATTATAAACAAAGATGGTATAAATAGTCACATATAGGTCTTTGCTTGGACATACATTTCCATTTACTTTGTGTAATACCTAGTGCATTTTTTTGGAGGGGGTGTAAGTCCACCTTTCTGTATGGGCGCGCGTGCGCACGCGCGTGTATATGTGTGTGTGTGTATACACCCACATACATACATATATACATATATATTTTAAAATTCAAATTAATATGAGGGTATAAATTTTAAGATTACATTGTTTCAATTATAAGATGAGGATCAAGTTGTAGTGGAACCTTTCACCCAGGGGATGTGCTGAGCACCCTTACATTGTGGGTATTAGATGAGATCTCAACCAAATGTCCCACCTCATTCTGCCAATTGCCCTCCTGCCTCCCACCTCCCATCCCCCTCCTTTCTCTTCCACCTTGCTAGACTATAATTGTATTTCATCATTCATGCGGGTGTGTAGTTAACTATACATTGGTTTCATATTAGTTAAAGAAAAGAAAATGGATTTCTTTTTCCATTCTTGAGATGGTTTACTGAGAGGAATGTGTTTCAACTCCATCCAGGGTAAATGCAAAAGATGTAAACTCTCCATCTATTCTTATCACTGAGTAGTATTCCGTGGTATGTGTATGCCAAAGTTTGTGAATCCATTCATGGGTTGATGGACACTTGGGTTGTTTCCAAGACTTGACAACTGTAAATTGAACTCTAATAAACATTCTTAAGAATGTACCTAACTGATTTACAAGTTAATTATACAAATATGTATTTCCACCAGTAATTTATGAGTGTTCCGGTTGTTCTTCATCAGCATTTGGTATTATTTCAGCAGCATCTGGTATTATTATCAATTTTCCTTATTTCAGCCATTTTCATAGCGGTGCAGAGCTATCTAATTGTATTTTAATTGCATTTGCCTAATAACTAATAATACTGTGTGCTTATATGTCATCTATGTCTCTTTAAAGTGGCATTTTTTGGCCCACTTTTTGTTTTTTGTTTTTTATTTTTTTATTATCAAATCATAACTGTGTACATTAATACATTAATGCCAACATGGGGCACCATACACTGGTTTTATATACCAATTGACATATTTTCATCACACTGGTTAACATAGCCTTCCGGGCATTTTCTTAGTTATTGTGTTAAGACATTTACATTCTACATTTACTAAGTTTCACATGTACCCTTGTAAGATGCACCAATCACCCTCCCTCCCCTCTTTTTCCCCCTTCCCCCTATTCTTAGGTTTTTTTCATTAGGATCTGTTGCTGGACAGTTGTGGTCCTTTGGCGATGTCACATTTCCTTGCTTTTTCCTGTTTCCTGTTCCTCCCAATGCATACCTACAA
>CAUYPK010044633.1:0-10437 GCA_963574355.1 Loris lydekkerianus
TCATGTTTACATGGATGGAGCTGGAACATATTCTCCTTAGCAAAGTATCTCAGGAATGGAAGAAAAAGTATCCAATGTACTCAGCCCTACTATGAAGCTAAACTATAGCTTTCACATGAAGGCTACAACCCAAGTATTCCACAAGATTATGGGGAAAGGTCCAAGGAAGCAGAAGGGAGGGGAGAGGTTTGGTTGTAGGGAGGGTAATGGGTCGGGGCACATCTATGGTGCATACTTTTATCTAGAATTAAAAAAAAAAAAAAAAAAAAAAAAGAAACCAAGAAAAAACTTATTTGGGTTTTGGCAAGAGACTTTAAATACTTCCCCCAACAAGAAGGGGATTAGACCTATTAATTGCCAAAAAGGGAGGCATCTATTTATTTTTGCAGGAGAAGTGCTACTTTTATGCCAACAGGTCTGTGATCATGCAAAACAAGATCAAAACACTCCAAGAAAATCTAGAAAAGAGAAGAAAAGAAATTTTAGAAAATCCCCTGTGGACGGGCCTACATGGTTTTTCACCATACCTTCTTCCCCTGCTACCCTTGTTTACCCTTCCCCTTTGGGCCCTGTATCCTTAAAAAAGGTTAGAGGCAGTTAAATCAGGTCGAGGTCCAATATCACCAGCTTATTAACCAAGAATCTAACTATTATTCTTCACCACCCTCCATAGCCCCAATGACGGGTAAGATTCCCAAAGCTGGGACAACCTAAGACAGAATATGGAGAGGCTGGACGGTGGATTACATTCATAGTACCCAAAGATGGGTAAGATCACTCTGTGTTCAGTCAACCTAAGACAGGGACCAAATCATTGATGTTTGTATCCCCATGACGGGTAAGACTGAAACTGCAAGAGCAGGCAACCTGAGACACGGGCTATGTTTTTCTGCCATATAAAAAACAAAAGAGGGAATTGTTGGGCCCTGCCATGTGCCTGAGGCGTAGTGCAACTTCCGGAGCCTGACTAGAAGTAGATCCATCGAGCTACTTCCGTGTAGCAATGAGTGAGCAAGGTCCGGCCTGAAACTTCCTCTACCTAGATACAGCCAACGTGGTACCATGCCATTGGCCCAACCCTGTCACGCACCTCATCCCCCATCTTTTCCCCCCACCCCTTCCCCACGCTCATAAGCGGTTGCTTGACGCAATAAAGTTGAGTTCCTGCTTAAAAAAAAAAAAAAAAAAAAAGAATGAAATCAGAAAGGAATAGCAAAGAGAGGGAAGGAGGGAGGGGAGTGGGTCTTTGGTTTGTGCCACACCTTTTGGGTGCAAGACACTACTGTAAGAGGGACTTTACCTAAAAAATGCAATCAGTGTAACCTGTTTTATTGTACCCTCAATGAATCCCCAACAATACAAAATAAAGAAAAAAAAATAATGGGAGGGTTTTTAATTCAATACTCTTTGAACAGTATTAAGATAATTAGTAATGAAATCTGATAATGATGTAGGTTTTTGTATATAATAGTAAAAATTGAAAGTATACTGTACATGTTTTATGTTTTTCTGGATGGACCTGGATTATGTTCTTCTTAGTAAAGAAGTATCTCAAGAATGGAAGGAAAAGTATCCAATGTACTCAATGCTACTATGAATCCAATATATAATCACCTACACATTTATAGGAAGGGTAAAACATAACTATAGTCCAGAAAGAAGGAGGGAAGAGGAGGGTGAAGGGAGAGAGGAAGGAAACCAGGAGGAGGGAGGATATTTGGTGGGACCTCACCTAATGTGCATAATGCAATGGTACATTTCAAAACTATTAAAAATGGAGTATAAATGTCTTACCACAACAAATAATTAAAAAAGGCAATGGATATGTTAATCAGTTCAATATAAGCATTCCACATTGTATATCAAATCAGCACATTGTACCCCATAAATGCATTAATGTATACATTTATGATTTAATAAAGAAAAATAATTACATTTAAAAAAGAGGAAGTATAGAACTTTTGCTTCTGGCCATGATGAAGTAAGAGGTTTTAACTTATATTTATGCTGTAAATAACTATCAAACTGGGCAAAATGTTTAGGGAAAATAATCCTAATGTCTAGACATGGGATAACAGGCTGTACAAGACTGTGATCCCTCATAGAAGGAAAACTCATGTAAGCCCTAAGATAGCCCCTGGCTTTCTGGCTGAAGGCACGTTTCAGAACATATAGCAGAGTGGAACATCTCAGACTAACCTCAGCAGTCTTTCTGAATTATGGAGATAGGAATTGAAGTTTAAGGAAGTAGGAATGACTAGGAATTATGGGATAAGGTTCTAGAGTATGAGAGAGAGAAGGCTATGCAGAAAAAGAACTCCAGAAAGCATCAGTAGAGTTCTCCATTAGTATTTGCTGAATAGTAAGACATGCTTTCCTAAATGAAACTCCACAAAGTTGGCCAAAGAATGACATAGGAGCTGTGATATTAATGATTCCTAGACTCACACAGAGCTGGAAGGCATTCAGGTTTCTACTGCCCACAGAACACAATTATTTATTTTTTATTTATTTTTTATTTATTTTTTATTTATTTTTATTGTTTGGGATTCATTGAGAGTACAAACAATTAGGTTACACTGATTGCATTTGTTAGATAAAGTCCTCTTATACTTGTGTCCCAACACCAAGAGGTGTACTATACACCATGAACCCCACCACACACACATCCCTCACCCCTTGCTTCTGTCCATCCTTCATTCCCCCTTCCTATTCTTGTGTTAGCTCACCTGCTACCTTCATATTAGAATAGAGTACATTGGATTCTTGCTTCTCCATTCTTGTGATGCTTTACTAAGAAGAATGTGATCCACCTCCATTCAGGTTAATACAAAAGATGTAAAGTCTCCATCTTTTTTAGTGGCTGAATAGTATTCCATGGTATACATATACCACAGTTTGTTAATCTATTTTCGGATTGGTGGGCATTTAGGTTGTTTCCATATTTTGGCGATTGTAAATTGAGCTGTGATAAACAGTCTAGTGCAAATGTTCTTATGATAAAAGGATTTTTTTTTTCTTCTGAATAGATGCCTAGTAATGGGATTGCAGGATCAATCAAATTTTTTTTTTTTTTCATATTCCACAGAAAGGTCCGTTTTTACATAATCTAAGTTACACTGGATATTATAGCATGCAGTGAAAATACTCCAGATGCATATAGAAGTCACAACATATAATTCTTGGACAACAATTCAATCTCACAGTTAAGTGACAGCAGCAACTTCTTGGAAATCAACAGAGTGGGATGAAAACGCTATGTCTTTTGGGGCAGAGATCCCTAAATTCGAATCCTACCTATCTTTTTAAAATTACATGACTAAAAAGTGTCTAGTTATTTATCTTAAAATTTCTATTTCCTGGAGGTGGCTCACGCCTGTAATCCCAGTGCTCTGAGAGGCTGAGGCGAGAGGATCGCTTGAGGCCAAGAGTTCAAGACCATCCTGGGTAATGCAACAAGACTTTGTCATTGGATTATTGTGTCCGGATGATACGAGCTGAGAGTCCTTATTTGGAAATGGGAATTTGCTTGGTTCCACTTTTCCAGGTGCTTGAATAGCAGAAAGTGGTGGAAGCCAGGTCATCTCCTAGTAGAGACAGATGGTTGTATTTCTGTACGTAGAGAAGTAATGCAGAAAGACTTCCAAAGTTCCAGATGAGGCACATTTGCCAAGGAAATGCTTCAGGTTGGCAGAAGGTAAAAACCCCGTATTGGGTAATTTGAGTTCTTTGAGGATTCTCCATACTGCCTTCCAAAAAGGCTATGTTAGTTTACAGTCCCACCAGCAGTATAAAAGTGTTCCCTTGCCAGGCGTGGTGGCTCACACCTGTAATCCCAGCACTTGGATTATCTGAGCTCACAGGTTTGAGACCTGTGCAAGACCTTGTCTCTAAAAATAGCTAGGTGTTGTGGCAGGAGCTTGTTGTCCCAGCTACTTGGGAGGCTGAAGCAAGAGAATCGCTTAAGCCCAGGAGTTTGAAGTTGCTGTAAGCTATGACTCCACAGCACTATACCAAGGTTGACAGAATGAGACTTTGTCCCGGGGGAGGGGGAGAGGGAGTGTTCCCTTCTCTCCACATCCATGCCAGCAACTGCAGCTTTGAGACTTTGTGATATGGGCCATTCTCACTGGGGTTAGGTGGTATCTCAGGGTAGTTTTGATTAACATTTCTCTTATGATTAGGGACAATGAGCATTTTTACATGTGTTTATTAACCATTACATATATACCACAGCTTGTTAATTCATTTCTGGATTGGTGGAACAGAAGGTTCTGTTCATCTCTCTTGGCCAGGGACATATGAGATTTTTGGGTCTTTTTTTGTTAATTAATTTGAATTTTCTATAGATACTAGTTATCAAGCTTTTGTCTGGTTCATAATATGAAAGTATCTTGTCTCATTCTGAAGGTTGTCTGTTCGCTTGGGTTGCTGTTTCCTTAGCTGCACAGAAGCTTTTCAGTTAATAAGTCCCATTTGTTTATTTTTTTGTTGTTGCAATTACCACAGAAGTTTTCTTCATAAAATCTTTTCCTAGGTTGATATCTTCAAGTGTTTTCCCCACACTTTTGTTGAGGACTTTTGTTGTTTTATGCCTTAGATTTAAATCTTTTATCCATCTTGTATCAATTTTTGCAAGTGGTGAGAGGTGTGGGTCCATTTTCAGTCTTTTACATGTGGTTATCCAGTTCTCTCATTACCATTTATTGAATAGGGATTCTTTTCCCCAATGTATGTTCTTGTTTGGTTTATTGAAAATCAGGTAGGTGGCTGTAAGATGTTTGCTTCATCTCATGGTTTTCTATTTGGTTCCGAATGTCAATGTCTCTATTTTTGTGCCAATACAATGCTGTTTTGATCACTGTGACTTTATGGTATATCCTGAAGTCTGGTAGGGAGATACTCCTGGCTTTGTTTTTATTACTAAGGATCACCTTGGCTATATGGTTTTTTTTTTTTTTTTTTTTTCCTGGTTTCGTAAGAAACGAAGAATTATTTTTTCTAAATCTTGAAAGTATGATGATGGTATTTTAATGGGGATTGCATTAAATCTGTAGATTGCTTTGGGAAGTATAGACATTCTGACAATGTTGGTTCTCCCAGCCATGAGCATGATATGTTTTTCCATTTGTTAATATCTTTTGGTATTTCTTTTCTTAGAGTTTCATAGTTTTCTTTGTAGAGGTCCTTTACCTCTTTTGTTCCTAGGTATTTCATTTTTTTTTCAAGCTCCTGTGAAGGAAATTGTGTCCTTGATTAGCTTCTTATCTTGGCTGTTATTGGCATATACAAAGGCTATTGTTTTGTGGACATTGATTTTATATCCTGAGACATTGCTGTATTTCTTGATCACTTTCAGGAATCTCATGGTTGAGTCTTTGGGGTTCTCTATGTATAAGATCATTTCAAGAGTTTGACCTAATCTGTACCCATTTGGATGCCCTTCATTCCCTTCTCTTGCCTGATTGTATTGAAAAGAACTTCCAGCACCATGTTGAACAGTAGTGGAGGTAGAGGACAACCTTGTCTGTTTCCAGTTCTAAGTGGAAAAGCTTTCAGTTTTACTCCATTCAGTATAATATTAGCTGTGGCTTTGTCGTAGATGGTGTCGATCAGATTGAGAAATGTGCCACCTATGTCTGTATTCTTAAGTGTTCTAATAAGAAAAGGATGCCAAATTTTATTGACTGCTTTTTCTGCATTTATTGAGAGAATCACATGGTGTTTGTTTTTGCTTCTGTTGATATGGTGAATTACATTTATGTATTTACATAAGTTAAATCAGCCTTGCATCCCTGGGATGAAATCTACTTGATCATGATGAATGATTTTTTTCAATGTGTAGCTGTAATGCATTGGCTAGGATTTTATTGAGAATTTTTGCATTTATGGTCATTACTGAAATTGGTCTGAAGTTCTCCTTTTTCGTTGGGTCTTTTCCTCATTTTGATATCAGGATGATGTTTGCTTTGTAGAATATGTTGGGGAAGATTCCTTCCTTCTCAATTTTTTGGAATAATTTCGACAGTATGGGTATAAGCTCCTATTTGAAGGTTTGATAGAATTCTGGTGTGAAGCTATCTGGACCAGGGCTTTTTTTTGTTGGGAGATGTTTTATTGTTTCTTTGATATCAGTTCTTGAAATCAGTCTTTTCAAGAGATCTATTTCTTCTTGATTAAGCCTAGGGAGAGGGTGTGATTCCAGGTATTGATCAATTTCCTCCACATTGTCAAATTTCTGGGCATAGAGATCAGAGATGATCTCTTGTATCTCTGGGGACTCTGTTATTTCCCCTTTATTGTTTCTGATTGAGGTTATTAGAGATTTCTGTTTCTAGTTAACCTGGCCAAAGGTTTATTGATTTTATTTTTTTGAAAAACCAAGTTTTTGTTTTGTTAATTTTCTCAATTTTTCTTTTGTTTTCTATTTCATTAATCTCTGATTTAATTTTGATTATTTCTTCTGCTGGGTTTGGGATTAGATTGTTCTTCTTTTTCCAGTTCCATAAGATAGTTCTTGAGTTTTTTGATGTGATCTCTTTCTGTTTTTTTGAATGTAGGCATCCAATGTGATAAATTTCCCTCTTATAACTGCTTTCGCTGTATCCCACAGGTTTTGGTAACTTGTGTCTTTATTGTTTTTATGTTTGAGGAATTTAATGATCAGAATACAATTCTTACTGGTCTTTTGAGGCATTCATTTGAGATTTCAGAAGGGCATTTTCTTAGTAGGGGGCCTAAATTATTCAGAATAAAGGCTACCCTATGTATACCTTAAGCAAGCTTATAAGAAAGCTTCTGAAGAAAACAAAACAGCAAGGAACTGTTATAAAAAGGAATCCAATAAGGTCACTATCATAGTCCAACATTATTAAAAGGAATTTAATATAATATGATCCAGACATGGAACAACTTAAATATAACATTGTCAAGCATTCAATCAAAATGACTAGAGATGCAAAGAAGCAGGAAACTGTGACCAGGAGAAAAACTAGTCAGTAAGGGTAGACAGAATAGTCACAGATTGATAGAATTAGCAGATGTATTATAACATGTATAATAACTGTGTTCATATATTTTCAGAAAGTTTGACACAAGAAGAGAGAAATGGTAACAGTGAGAGTAGGCCTCCCTGAAAGTTCATGTTGACCAGATAGTTGGAGCAGATGATGAAACAAGCCATGTGGATATCTGTGGATAAATGATTTGGAATTGTATACATATATAGAGGAACACATATTTATATAGCTGTAATGTGAAAAACAGTATTAACACAATGGTTGGATTCTTTCCAGACAGCCCTGATATACATCTAGGAATAAATTATATAATGTAACCCCTCACTTGGTAATTATAGAGATTGAGTCATATAGAGGATAAGTAACTTATCTAAGGTTAAAAAGATATTTAACGAAAAAATTTTTTTAATTTAAAATACCCATATATGGTAGCCATTCTTTGATTATTGGTTTCTTTCTTTCTTTTTTAAAGGCAAAATGAGTCCTAAAATTCAGATCTCTGCAAATTTAATCATCTGCTATTTCCTCTTTGATACCTATCATATAACCAGCTAACTATGATTCCTTTTCTTCTTTGTTGTTGCTAAGGAAATTTAGAAGCCCCATAGCAATAAGACAGTGAAGAATTTTACATCAGAGTTACCAAGATGGATATAACTGGAAAACACTTAATTTCTCTTTGATCAGAGCTAGGATTGCTCCACCTGTCTTTAATTGGGTGTCACCTTACTCAGACACAGTTAAGTTCCTGCTGCAGATTCATCAAAAACAATGAGACAGTTGGTATGTTTTAGATCAGTGGCCACCAGATATTTAGCAATTGGGGAGTTAATAGAAACAGAAGTAGGAATAGCCTATGTATACCACTCTTTAAAGAAATTTGATTATGCAGACACATGGGTATATCTGTAGCTATAGAGCAGTAAAGAGGAGAGAAGGCAAAATTGGAAATACAATAAAGGATAGGAATAATTTATACCATGAGATTATAGATAAGCAAGATATAAAGTCCATGCACAGATGTAAGTCTTAACATTCAGGAAAATTACCACTTCCTTTAAGACAGAAAGATAAGGAAATAAAAATGTATGCCATTATAGATCAATTTATTTTTCTCTCCATAAACAAGTATTTATGCAGGATGAGTATTGTTGTTCTTGCGCTGTTTTAGAGAATGTAAGAGAATAGGAAAATTTTTAAGGCAAGACCTATAGTTTTCACATACAGGAAATGTATTTCTTCAATGAAAACGAAACATGACATTACACTTTACTTTGTTTTTTTCATCAGACTTTTATTTTAGGTTTGAAATTCTTTTAAATAAAAAAAGAATCATTCTAGCCATAGGCAGTGTATCTTGTAGGATGGTTTTTAAGTAGGAAGAATTTCAACTTCAGCTAGTAATAGTTGCTCCTTAAAGCACTGATATATTTTGAATTTCTAATTTGTAAGAACTGTGGGTCATAAGCAAAATGGGTCATGAATATTCATCTAAAAATACTCAAGCTGTCCTTTACATGTTTAAGCTTGAACAGCAAGCAGATATGTTCTAAATTGCATTGTCCAATTAGTATTAATATAGAAGAAATAAATTTTCTGTGGGATTATGTATATTAAAGGTTGTTTGCTTTAATCATGTAGTTTAGCTTAAAATTCCATTCCTTTGTGATTAGATATTTAATTTCATTGTAAATATTAAAGGATGGACACTAATACGTAATTTGTAATTGATTTTATTCTCTTGGGATAAAATGGGGTTTAAAAAATATTTTACCATTTTAGAACAGAAGAAGTTTGAAAATAAAGTGAAATATATCTCATGAAGTTCATCTAAAATAAAATAATTTGGAAATGTCATTCAGAAAGTTGTCAGAGAACTTAAGGAAAACAGATTTGCTATGTTATTTTTTTCCCCTTTTGTATGTTGTAATAAAAAAGCTTATTTTTATTTCTAAATCAAAATTCTTGGGAAAAAGTATTAGCAGAGCTTAAAATGGTACTTAAAATTCAAATTATTTTATAAGTTGCTCCTGTACTATTTTGGTCAATCAGGATGATTTGTAATTAAATAATATTTCTAAGACTAGTTTCCTAAAAGAATTCACCTTCAACAGTATGAAGCATCCCTTGATCATTTGATAATGACATTTTATTTATTTATTTATTTAATTAAAACATAGCTGTGTACATTGATATGATCATGGGGCATCATACACTAGTTTCACAGACTGGTTGACACGTTTATATCACACTGTTTAACATAGCCTTCCTGGCAATTTCACAGTTATTGTGTTAAGACATTTACATTCCACATTTACTAAGTTTCACATATACCATTGTAATATGCACCACAAGTGTATTCTCACCAATCCCCCTCCTTCCACTCACCTCCTTTTTCTCTCGCCCACACTTTTTCTCTTCCCCTTATTCCTAGGTTGCAATTGGGTTACAGCATTCATGTGAAAGACCTAAATTAGTTTTATAGTTGGGAATGAGTACATTGGATAATTTTTCTTCCATTTTTGGGGTACTTTACTAAGAAGAATAAATCCTGTTGTTTTTGTGTTCAACTTTTATTTCATTGCAATCTGAGAAGATGCAAGAAATAATTCAATTTTTGTTTTTTGTTTTTGTTTTTTACATTTCTGAGGTTAGATTTGTGACCTACGGTCTGGTAGATTCTGGAGAATGTTCCATGGGCTGATGAGAAGAATGTGCATTCAAGTTTGTTGGGATGAAATGTTTCATAAATGTCTATTAAATGCAGATGTTGAATTATTAAATTTAAATGTAAAATTTTTTTGTTTAGCTTGTTTTTGGAGAATCTATTTGGCCATGCTAAGGGGGTGTTCAAATCTCCAACTACTATGGTACTGGAGGAAATTAATTTGCTCATGTCTGTTAGATTTTTTTCTTATAAATTGAGAAGCATTCTGTTTGGGTCCATAAATATCAATAATTGAAATCTCATCATATTGGCTATTAGCTTTAACAAATATAAAGTGGCCATTCTTATTTTTCCTTATTTTGGTTGGTTTAAAGCCTATTGTATCTGCAAATAGGACAACAACACCTGCTTTTTTTTTGCTTTCCATTTGCCTGAAATATAGATGACTATCCCTTCACCTTGAGTCTATATTTACCTTTTAAGGTAAGATGAGATTCTTGTAAGCAGAACATAACTGGCTTGAGTTTTTTCATTTAGTCAGCCAACCTGTGCCTCTCTAGAGGAAAATTTAAATCATTCACATTAATTGAGAATATTGATAAGTCTTTTGAGATTCTGCTGGTCATTTTTAATTTTTTTGTAACTGTGGAAATTGGAATTTGATCAAAAGTTTATTGATGAGTTTACTTTTGTGGTGGAGAATTACACTGGTCTTTATGGAGGATAGATCTGAGAATATACTGGAAAGCT
>CAUYPK010044635.1:0-11397 GCA_963574355.1 Loris lydekkerianus
TGAATTCCCCACTGAAGAGACATAGATTGGCTGACTGGATTAAAAAACACAAGCCATCCATTTGCTGTCTGCAAGAAACACACCTGGCTTCAAAAGACAAATTAAAACTCGAAGTCAAGGGTTGGAAGACAATTTTTCAGACAAATGGAATTCAGAAGAAAAGAGGAGTTGCAATCTTATTTTCAGATACATGTGGATTTAAAGCAACTAAATTTAAAAAAGACAAAGAAGGTCACTTTATATTAGTCAAGGGAAAAAATACAACAAGAAGATGTTTCAATTCTAAATATTTATGCACCCAATTTAAATGCTCCCAGATTCTTGAAACAGACCTTACTCACTCTGAGCAATATGATATCCAAAATACCATAATAACAGGGGACTTTAATACTCCTCTTACAGAGCTGGACAGATTCTATAAACAGAAATTAAACAAAGATATAAGAGATTTAAATGAGACCCTAGAACAACTGTGCTTGATAGACGCATATAGAACACTCCATCCCAAAGACAAAGAATACACATTCTTCTCATCACCCCATGGAACGTTCTCCAAAATTGATCATATCCTGGGACACAAAACAAATATCAACAGAATCCAAAGAATTGAAATTTTACCTTGTATCTTCTGAGACCATAAGGCACTAAGGGTGAAACCCAACTCTAACAAAAACGTTTGACCCCACACAAAGGTGTGAAAATTAAACAATCTTCTGTTGAATAACAGATGGGTGCAGGAAGTAATAAAACAGGAAATCATGAACTTCCTTGAGCATAACAACAATGAAGACACAAGCTACCAAAACCTGTGGGATACTGCAAAAGCAGGTTTGAGAGGAAAATTTGTTGCTTTCGATGCCTACATTCAAAAAACAGAAAGAGAGTACATCAACTAACTCAGAAGCCATCTTATGGAGTTGGAAGAAAAAGAACAATCTAAGCCTAATGTCAGTAGAAGAAAGGAAATATCCAAAATCAAATCAGAGTTCAATGAAATTGAAAACAAAAGAATCATTCGGAAAATTAATGAAATAAGGAGTTGGTTTTTTAAAAAAATAAATAAAATAGATAAACCATTGGTCAGACTAACGAGAAATAGAAAAGTAAAATTTCTGGTGGGACCACAACTGTGGTACATCTTACAAGGGTACATGTGAAATTTACTAGGTGTAGAATATAAATGTCTTAACACAATAACTAAGAAAATTCTATGAAGGCTATGTTAACTAGTTTGATGAAAATATTTCAAATTGTATATAAAACCAATGTATGGTGCCTCATGATTGCATTAATGTACACAGCTATGATTTAATTAAAAAAAAAGAGTGACATGATTGAACCTACATATATCTTTTTTTTTTCTTCCCTCTAGCCTGAAAGGAAATGGCAAAAATACTTTCTGTCTCCTTAAGTTTTGGGGAATTGAAATCTGCATTCCTGCCTCAAGCCAGTCGTGGGGAGGGACAGGAAGTGTCTCTTCTTCTTTATGTCACAGGAGCCACTCCAGGGAGTGTGTGAGCCGAAGTCTCAAAATCTTACCTAGAGATGGGATAGTGGAGGTTGGAGGTCCTGAGATCTAACTGAGGATGGGATGGTGGATGTCCTGAGATCTTACCTGAAGATGGGATAGTGGAGGTCCTGAGATCTAACTGAGGATGGGATGGTGGAGGTCTTTAGGTCTTACCTGAAGATGAGATGGTGGAGGTCCTGAGGTCTTACCTGAAGATGGGATGGTGGAGGTCTTGAGGTCTAACTGAGGATTGGATGGTAGAGGTCCTGAGGTCTTACCTGAAGATGGGTTGGTGGAGATCCTGAGGTCTTATCTGAAGATGGGATGGTGGATGTCCTGAGATCTTACCTGAAGATGGGATGGTGGAGGTCCTGAGATCTTACCTGAAGATGGAATGGTGAAGGTCCTGAGGTTTAACTGAGGATGGGATGGTGGAGGTCCTGAGGTCTTACCTGAAGATGGGATGGTGAAGGTTCTGAGGTCTGAGGATGGGATGGTGGAGGTCCTGAGGTCTTACCTGAAGATGAGATGGTGGAGGTCTTGAGGTCTTACCTGAACATGGGATGGTGGAGGTCCTGAGGTCTAACTGAGGATGGGATGGTGGAGGTCCTGAGGTCTTACCTGAAGATGGGATGGTGGAGGTCCTGAGGTCTTACCTGAAGATGGGATGGTGGAAGTCCTGTTGTCTTACCTGAAGATGGGATGGTGGAGGTCCTGTTGTCTTACCTGAAGATGGGATGGTGGAGGTCCTGAGATCTAACTGAGGACGGGATGAATCTGGGCAGAGGTCATGGGCTTGTCTTGGCCCAGGACAGGATGGGATTATGGGGTCAGAGCCTTTGAAAGCTCTGTGCTTCTTTTCAGAAGTGAAAATTTGGATTTGAGACCATTGTCTGCCATTCTCCCCTTTTGTCTGAGAAGTAATAAAAATCTCTTTCCTTTTCCTCAAACTGCTTTTCTCTCTCTTTTTTGATGCAGCTTTGGGAGACAAATGCTAAACTTTGTGTAACAGTTTTCCTGATGGGGTGGAGGTAGGATGTGAGCCACAGAAGCGAGATGTCTATAAACTCTTGCCTGAGACATTGGAAAGGTGAAGATACCATTACTGAATGGCTGGGTTTTAAAAGTGTGTATTAGAAGTTTTTTACATTTATCAGTCATTTAGTAGGAGATAACATGGGGATTTTGATACATTGACTTCAGAAGAAATGTGTGTTAGAGGTATACATTTCAGAGCCGTCCAGAAAGTAGATGGTATTTAAATACTTGATATTGACTGATATCACCCATAGAATTAGTGTAGATGGAAAAGACAAAAAGTGTGACTGTTTATCCCAGGGTCACTCTGAAATAGATGTTCAAGGAGAAGGAGAGGAACCAGCATAGGAGATTGAGATGGAGACAGGGGAAGGAAACCAGAGGAGAGTGAAGTGATGGGCCAGTGAGAGAAGTACCAAGTACTGGGGGTCTCGACAAAAGCATTTTGGTGAAATTATTGGCAAAATCCTGAGAGAAGTAATATGTTAACACATGCAGAGAACAGGGCTGTTTCTGGGGAATATAGAGTGCACGGTGTTCTGTGCTGATGGGAATGATTTGTAGATGGGGAAATGGATGTTGAGAGAGAAAGGAGGAAGGTTGTGGAAGGGAGAGGGACCCTGGTCTACTCACAGAGGATGTGGATGCAGCCGTGGTTTACCTGTGGGCAAAGAAGGAAGCAGAGTTATTGATAACCGTGCTGGCAGGTGGACAGATGTGGTGGGTGGTAGGAATTTGTAGAAGTTTGCATCAGATCCCTTTAATTTTTATTTTGGTAAGTATGACAGAGCAAGAGGGGGCAGTATATTTGAACATGTAAGCAGGGAGTGAACATGAAGTTCAGTAGTGGAATTTAAGTTGGAGGGTCGGGGAGAGAGAATGTGCAGAGACCAGGTTGTGAGGCAACGCGGCTGCTAAGCACCGACAAGCTGTAGAACGCCAGGTGGAGAGTGAAGACAAACGGGGAAAAGGACCCCAGATTCTGAAGGGTGAGGGGCGCCCTCAAGACACTCACTTCCTAGAGTCAACTTAAGATTGAGCTTGATACGGTGGTGGGTTGTTAAGAACGGCACCCAGTGAATCCTACCTCCTGTTCCTTTGCTATTTGCTATGGAGGCACCTCTTGAAATTGGTGCTGTTTTGTCAATTGCTTTGACCAATAGAAGGCAATAGAGGTCATGTCTGGACTTCCAGGCCAGGCCCGGAGGCGCTACAGCTCCGCTTTCTGTCCGAGGAAGGCCAGCCGTCGGGCTCGGAAAAGAGGCCCTAGAGTCATCAATGCTTTCCAACAGAAATGTCTGCTATTACGGAGACACTGTCCAGCCACAGGTGGGTATCCAGCACTTAAAATATGCCTGGTGACCAAGAAACTGAATTTTAAATGTTATCTAATTTTGAATATAGTTGTCTATGTAAATAGCCTATGTGGCTAGTACTTGCCATATGGGTAAGCACAGCCCCGAGGAAAGAGAAAAGCTGTCTTTGCCGAGCCCTGCCTGAGTCCCTGACCCGGAGACCGTGAGCAGGCAGAGTCCTGCGACCCCTTCAGTTTGCAGCGGTCTGGTAGGTGGCCCTCGGCAGCTGGCCGCGTCACGGGGGCCTGTGTGGGGCCAGCAGGCGGCCTCCAGCTGATGCCGGACTGCCCCACGTCTGTTCAGATTGTGACCCTGTTATTCTAGAGAAATGTCCACCACGCCTGGGCCCTAGTGTAGGAGGTTAAGGCGCCTGAAGTACAAGGCGCAAGAAGTCAAACCTATTAAGCATCCAGGACCTTCAAATGGAGGGTGGGCACCTTTGTACAAAGAGCGATCGCTGTGATGGGAATGGGTGTCGTAACAAGGAAGTCTGGGCCACCAGACAGATGGCTTCTTCCTCCTCACTTGCTCTTCTCAGACGCAGACTGTGATCATTCTGGTCCCGTGTCAGTGCAGCACACTGGCTGCTAGAGACGCTGGCTGAGCAGGGCAGGCCGGGAGGGGACGGTCAGCCGATCATGGCACGCCGGGAGGGGACGGTCAGCCGAGCAGGGCAGGCCGGGAGGGGACGGTCAGCCGAGCAGGGCAGGCCGGGTGGGGGACGGTCAGCCAAGCAGGGCACGCCGGGAGGGGACTGTCAGCGGAGCAGGGCAGGCCTGGCGGGGGACGGTCAGCCGAGCAGGGCAGGCCGGGAGGGGACTGTCAGCCGAGCAGGGCAGGCCTGGCGGGGGACGGTCAGCCGAGCAGGGCAGGCCGGGAGGGGACTGTCAGCCGAGCAGGGCAGGCCGGGAGGGGACGGACCGCAGCGCTGCTGATCCGCCCTCCACAGAATCACTGATTTCTCTCCTTCAGCTGTCCCCTCTAGACTGAGCCTTGACTCTGCATTGCGACAATTCCCGCTATGTTCTTGGTCATATGGGATTTATAGGACCCACCTCCACTTTCTCTTACTCCCCTGGTGCTATATGTACTAATTACATTTGCAAGATCAAGAAGGGATTTCAAATTATTAGTGAAAGGGACCAGTGAATGGACGTGGCTTTTTGTGACTGACGACTCTCATTTCATGTTTCTCGGTACCGATAAGCTGACCCCTGACCTCTGCACACCTTAATATTCTGGTGATAGAAGAACAGATGAGAAATGGTATTTTCATTCAGTTCAGTTCTCTGTAAGTTGATCTACAAATTCAATTCAATTTCTTCAAATACTCAACTGTCTTTATTACAGAAATTGATAAGCTCAACTTAATTTTATACGTATATTGAAATAAAACCGAATATGCAGCATACTCCAAAAAAAGTAATTGGATGAAAAACAGTTACCGATATCAAATCTTACCACAGAATTAGGCAATCTAGTCTATGTTGTAGTGGCATAAACGTTCTTTCATGTTGATGCGTGGAACAGATGCACAGATCCAGTAAGAAGCACTTGATGATTTGGGCAAGGGGGTCTTGAAAATTTAATGCAAAATAAATCATGTTTTAAACAAGTGGTGACGGAAAAATCGGATGTTCATATTATCTCAGTTTTTCTGATAACAACAGTGGGGCACAGGATGTTTAAATAACTTGCTCAAGGCTATACAGCTTATCCGCCAATTTCTATGGCAGAACTGAGATTCAAACCTAGGCCCGTGTGATTCAGAGCTGGGTTCTTAACCTTTACCCCAGTTTTTACTCAACTTGCCCACCAATAGGAATTATTTGCAGTGCTTGTTAAAAGTATAAATTGCATACGTTTATGAGGTAAAGGGTAATTTTGTTACGCTGATACATTGCACTGTGGTGGAGTCAGAGCCTCCAGTGTATCCATCACTGGAATAATATATATTGTATCCATTAAACAATTTCTTATTTATTTTGTAGAGACAGAGTCTTACTTTACTGCCCTCGCTAGAGAACCATGAAGTCACAGGACTCACAGCAACCTCCAGCTCTTGGGTTTCCGCAATTCTCCCGAGCAGCTGGGACTACAGGCGCCCGCCACAACGCCCGGCTATTTTTTTGCTGCAGTTCGGCTGGGGCTGGGTTTGAACCCACCACCCTCTGTATATGGGGCCAGCGCCCTACTCATTGAGCCACAGGCGCCACTTCCCATTAAACAATTTCTTATCGTCTACACCCTCGCTTTTCCAAGTCTCAATGTCTATTATTCCACATGCTGCTTCCAGGACCCAAATCTAGAACTTGTTAAATCAAAATCACCCAAAGTGCCGTCCTGGATGTGGGGTTTGTAATGGAAGCCTCCAGATGATTTATGACACAAAGCAGATTTAAGGGACACTTGCTGACACTGTTCTGTCACAGAAATACTGGCTCAATATGTCACTGATCAGTGAAAGAAATAGAGATGCTTTATTTTTAACTATTGAATAGTTTTCCTTATAAAAATTCTTAGCAACAAGAGTGCATATTAATTTGTGCTTGTAAGAGAAATATGAGCCATTTAAAATAAAAGAGTACTCTGGTGGTATTTTACTCCTTTAGGAATACTGAATTCACAAGGTGACTAGTATTTATGAAAGAAACAAAAAAATTACTGAGTTGTTAAAAAGTTGTTTTAAAAAGAGCTATAAATAGTTTGAATTCCAATTAATGTTTCATAACATAAAAGGGTGGTTAATATCTAAAAGGAAAAAACATTAAGGCTAATTACATTTTTAAATCTGAAAAGCCCACAGGGAAAGGCTTTTCTTGATTAAAAAATTTAAACTCATTTTTCAGCACACATTTTTGTCAGGGTTAGGAAAGGCTAATTGACTTCCCATGGAAGATTCTCTAATTACCTCCAGAGGAAAATCAGGTTACACAAGCCTTGAACTTGGAAGAAATGCAAAAATATTTATCAGGTGCAGTGAAATCAAACACTATAAATACTAAATGATCTGTTTAATATTTATGCATAAATTGTTTTAAGATAACTCCACAGATTTCTTAAGTTTATTATTATTATTATTTTTTTTTTTGAGACAGAGTCACACTCTATCACCCTTGGTAGGGTGCTGTATCATCACAGCTCACAGCAACCTCTGACTCCTGGGCTTAGGTGATTCTCTTGCCTCAGCCTCCCGAGGAGCTGGGACTACAGGCACCTGCCACAACGCCCAGCTATTTTTTTCGTTGCAGTTTGGTAGGGGCCGGGTTTGAACCCACCATTCTCGGTACATGGGGCCAGCACCCTACCTACTGAGCCACAAGTGCTGTCCAGATTTAAGTTTTTCATGAATATTATTAAGTTGGCTATCTTGGGTTTAGGCCCATTAAGCTTCATGAAAGTTTTTAAAATTATAAAATTTCATAAACACAAAGTAGCTTTACCCTGGAAACATGAGTTTTATAAAAATTATGTAATAATAATCTGATGTTTTAAATAATTAATGTTCATTATGTAGACTGGTCTAATGCTAGATTGCACCAAAATCCAATATTTTGCATTCATTTCAAAAACCTCACTTTATAAACATTTTGAAACTTTTCAGAACCATGGCAAAAGAACATTTTAAGGGTTATTTTCTCTGGAAAAAAAATAGATCAGTTAAAATATGCATACTGGTTAAATTGCTACAAATAGTTTTGACAAAACATATATTTTTTAATTAAATCATAGCTGCGTAAATTAATGCTATCATGGGGCACCATACACTAGTTTCATAGACTGTCTGACACATTTTCATCACACTGGTTAACATAGCCTTCCTGGCATTTTCTTAGTTATTGTGCTAAGACATTTACATTCCACATTTACTAAGCTTCACATATACCCTTGTAAGATGCACCACAGGTGTAATCCCACCAATCCCCCTCCCTCTGCTCACCTCCCCCCTCCCTGCCCTCCCTTTCCCCTTCCCCCTATTCTTAGGTTGTAACTGGGTTATAGCTTTCATATGAAAGCCATAAATTAGTTTCATAGTAGGGCTGAGTACATTGGATACTTTTTCTTCCATTCTTGAGATACTTTACTAAGAAGAATATGTTCCAGCTCCATCCACGTAAACATGAAGGAGGTAAAGTCTCCATCTTTCTTTAAGGCTGCATAATATTCCATGGTATACATACACCACAATTTATTAATCCATTCGTGGATTGATGGGCACTTACCCAGAAGACCAAAAATCACATCATAACAAAGATATTTGTACCAGAATGTTTATTGCAGCCCTATTCATAATTGCTAAATCATGGAAAAAGCCCCCCCCAAAAAATTATTTATAATGACAAAAATTTGAAGCAATTTGGTTAAAATTTAGTTAAATCAAATTGAAATTTGGTAATCATTATGGCACATACTTCATGGAAATATAATGAGTATTGAGTTAATATTTATAGAGCACTTAAAACAGTGCCAAGTACATAAGCAATTACTGTGCTTTTTAAAAGTGTTATATTCAAATACAGAACCAGAAGTACAGCCTGGTTTTTCTAACACTTGATTTCCCCTGTAGTAAGTCAGAAGTGGATTATATATAACCTTGAGAAATTAATTTAATGGTGAAGATTTTGAGAATTTTCCCTCAGTTCCTCTTGGTCCATGTAGATATCAAAGTCCAAGTAGATTCTCATGGACCTTTCTATTCTCAGTAACAGTGAAATGTGAAAGTTTAAGCTAATTAGGCCCACTTACTTCGAAATCAAAAAGGCTTGGATGTAAATGGCAACTTGTTTAACTTAGTTTGGGTGGGGATGTTTAGATATAACTAACAGATTACAAATTCCTGAAAGGGAAAACCAACCAATTCACTTTTCTGTGAAAATTTTAGTTATTCTACATGGGACTTTCATGAGGAATAAATAATCAATACATATAGATAGTACTTAAGGGGACCAAAAGTTCTTATGAGGTTTCTATCACCCTATGATTACTGTCATTCAACCAAAAGACAGGAAGAATGAGCATTTTCACCTGTGGTATTTTTTTTAACCAAATATCAAAAAATATTGGAAAGGAAGAGACAAAACCTAAACAAGTAAATTGACTAAAAACAATATATAAATAAAAGGTAGTCATTAAAGTGGTCAGAGTATACAAAACTCCTGTATTGTATACAAAAACAAATAGCTTTTCTATTTACTAGCAAATATAAATAAGTAAAAAGATCCCACTTAGTAAGAACAGAATTGGTAAAATCATTGGAGAGTAAACCTAACTAGAAAAGTATAGCACATATAGGTAGAAAATTATAAATCTCTGCTGATAGACATAAAAGAAGAATAAGATAGGATCAAGATGATTTACTAAACACAGGTAGTATGTGCCTTCTCCAGAAGAGTAAGAAGATACATTTCAAACAATTAATCTGGGTGAGAATGCTAGGATTTACCAGAGAAGGATGAGAAGCACCAAAAGTAACAACAAGGTTTTTTGCCCAGCTGGAGACTAGCTGACAGCTAGGAGAAGCTTAGATATAGAAAAATAGTAAGAATGTAAAATCAATTCTGGAATGTGGAGAATTGGAAGGATCCCTTGACCAACATGGGCCTCAGGATCAATAGGAAGATGCCCAGAGATCACTCCATAAAGGGAACCCATGCAGAATTACAAGGCATCTGAGCCTAGAACAGCTTCATTCTGAGAGTCTAGGTATCAGAGATTGACAGTTAGGGTTGCCCAAGCCCTTCTTCACATACATAGGACAATGTCAACCATCCTACAATGGGCTGCTGTGAGACTGAGACACAGTGAGCTGCATGCCACACAGCTTCTTGCCCATGCTAGAGACATTTATGAACAATTATGTTCACAGACTAGAAATCCTAGGGAAATTGGATAAATTCCTGGAAATATACAACCTCCTAAGATTGAGCCAGGAAGAAATAGAATACCTGAACAGACCAAAAATGAGTAATGAGATTAAATCAGTAACAAAAAATCTCCCAACACAAAAAAAGCCCACAACCAGATGGATTTGCAACCAAATTCTGTCAAATACACAAAAATTAAACACAGTCCTTCTGAAGCTATGTTAAAAGTTGAGGAGAAGGTAAATACCAACTTGTTCTCTGAGGGCAGAGAACATTTGATACCAAAACCAGACAAGGACACACACATAAATAAATTTTAGACCAATATCCGTGATGAACATACATGCAAAATCCTCAACAAAATATTAGCAAATTGGATTCAGTAGTACATCAAAAAGATAACACACCACTAATGAGTTTTATACCAGGGGTGCAAGAATGCTTCCACATATCCAAGTAAATAAATGTGATACATCATGTACACAAAATTAAGAACTTTTGATCATGTCAATAGATGCAGGAAAATCATTCAATGAAATTCACCTATTCCTCATGATAAAAGTCCTTAACAAACTAGGCATAGAAGGAATATCCCTTAAAATAATAAAGGGATTGTGACAAGCCCACAATCATTATTACACTTATGGGAAAGAGTTGAAAGCATTCCTCCTAAGAACTGGAACAACACAAGGATGCCCACTTTCACTACTCTTATTCATCATAGTATTAAAAGTCCTTACCAGAGCAATTAGGAAAGAAGAAAAAAAAAGGCATACAAATTGGAAAAGAAGTCAAAATATCCCTGTTTGCTGATAATACATGATTTTATATCTAGAAAACCCTGAAGACTCCACCAAAACCGTTTACATTTGATAAATAAATTCAATTAAGTTACAGTATATATATGGTAATGAGTAGCATTTCTATACACCAATAATAATCAAGCTGAGAACAAATCAAGAAGGCAATCTCATTTATAATATATAAAATACCTAGGGATATATTTAACCAAGAAGTTGAAAGATCTCCACAAGGGGAACTACAGAACACTGGTGAAAGAAATTGTAGATTATGCAAACAAATAGAAAAATATTCCATGCTTGTGTATTGGAAGAATTAACTTCTTTAGAGGACCATACTACCCAAAGCAATATACAGGTTCAGTGCAATCTCTACCAAAATACCAACATTATATTATGCAGAATTAGAAAATATAATTCTGAAGTTCTATGGAACCAACAATCAGCCTAAATAGCCAAAACAATCTTGAGCAGGTAGGGTGGGAGTGATGCATCACATTACTTGACTTCAAATTATACCACAAGGCCATAGGAACCAAAGTAACATGCTACTGGCATAAAAATAAACACATAGATCATGGAACAGAGGACCCAGAAAGAACTTACACATAGCCAACTGATATTTGACAACATTTTTTTTTATTTATTTATTTTTTTATTGTGGAGAAGGGGCAGGGAAAGAAGGCAGGGGAAGAGGTGCGTGACAGGGTCGGGCCAGTGGCATGGTACCACATTGGCTGTATCTAGGTAGAGGCAGTTTCAGGCCAGGCCTTGCTGAGTCGTTGCTACGCGGAAGTAGCTCGATGGATCTACTTCTAGTCAGGCTCGGG